>JABMBT010069272.1:0-11452 GCA_018906895.1 Odontocolon sp. PSUC_FEM 10030002
TAATAATAGATTTAAAATCTAGCGAATTTATTGAAGTTTAATGCATTTTTATCTGGCTCCTCTTATTGCTATACGGATACCATATGCCGAAGTAGGAACGTGAGATGAAAAAGTAGGGAGAAAGAGGCAATTATGTGGCGCTTGAAGAGAACGAGTAGGTACGGAAATCCGAGATGGGTATAATGGTATGGATTGCGGATGGTATAGATTGCGTGGACGCTCGCGGTCTGCGTTTGCAGCGCGGGAAATCCTCTCTGCTTGAGCACGACATATATAGTATACTTTGTGAAGTCCCCTTCAAGTCTGTCTCATTTTCAGTCTCGGTCTTTCTCTTTCTCTCTCCCTGGCTCGTTCTCTCTGCCGTGGCAAGACGATTCCTTAATTTCCCATATTGTGGTCCGTCCGCTATCTAAGGCTCCCTGCTGCGTTATAGCGTGGTTTAATCACACTACAAGCCCATCCCTCGTTAGTGGAATATCGCTCGAGTGGCTATAATACGAGACTACATTCCACCACGGTGCTGAGAGACCCGAGACTCTCTCGAGTTTCGCAGACCTCGAGTCAGACAGTGTTCAGCAACGTTGAGTTACGCTGGTATGCTTCCCAGATGCGCTTGGATCTATAATCTTTCTCGCGTTGTCCGCGAACTAGATGAGATAGAGAGAAAGAGAGAGAGAGAGAGAGAGAGAGGAAGGGTTTCTCTGGGCAAAACATTCCTAAGGGACAGCTATAGCGAGGGAGAGAGGTAACGTTCGTGCAATAATTGTGATTTACGGCTCGGCATCGTGGGTTAAGTAAAACGCGAGCGGCACGCTTGTTATATGAAAATGATAGTGGGTGCCCGAGGGATAAAACAAACTCTCTTCATAATTCTATGCGACTAGAACGTAGGTAAAATATCAAGAATTAGGTATGCAAATGAATTTTAGCTGAAAAAATACATCATGTACAAATAATAAAAAATTTTCGTCTTTAAATTAACTTGAAATGCATCGCGGAAAGTCGTTTGGGGTTAGAACGAAAGTAGCTTAAGTTTCTGAGTGTGCTCGGTGCAAGATTTATACCTCTCGGCCAAGAGGATAGAGACGGTGAGAAGCACGTGTGCCATTAGAATCGATGTATCGAGATTGATCGGGTTCGCCGAGTTTCGATTTAGCATAAGAAAAGGTTGGAGAGCATACGACGTTGCACAATGGCCAGAGCTTGCGCTTCGATTTCGAACACCCTCGTTCTGGCTATGCTGCTCCGCTTGGGGTTTCACTGGAAAGTCGTTGAAACCGAGACTCGAAAGAGCCAGTAGTATTAGGTCTTTTGGTAGCCCCGAGTTTCTCGATCGTCTCGCAGTCGCTGCAGCAACTCAGGGGTGGGACGCAATCAGTGGCCCTGATTTATCGAGGCAATATACATTAAGATACGAACATTAAAACTACCAGGGTAGTCGATCCCCTTCCGCAACGGCTTGGGGCAGCGGCACAAGGATAACTCGAGCGCTCCATTACCACCCTGCCGATGACAGCACGACCCAGGACGTTCGAAAAATCGATCGAGAAGTAAGCTCTTTTGCGCGCACCCCGTCTTTGCCGGCCTTGAAAGGATAAGAGAGAAAGAGCGAAGCACCCAACCAAGAGAATGCTGAAAATTGAATTTTTATCGGGGGTCTTGGAGTCTTCCTCTTGGTACGACGTAACATTTTCGATGCATACCTTTAAATCAGGCTATAGTCGTCGTGTTAGCAATTACAAAAATGATACCGTTAAGTGTCGTTAAATCATCATACACAATCATTTACACACAAACACAATAACACTAATTTCATTCGTGTCAATCTATATGGAATGTTGATGATCGACTTCAGGATTGATTGGAACGAAAAGCCACGCAGACACGACTCTTTCACCCTCTTTTCGATGACACTACTCGCACTCTATGCTCTACAAGGGTCGATGGTAACCTCCTCTTCGGTTCTCCACGAGCAATGACTCTCGGAACTGTGAATGGTTGTGAGGGGGTTGCTCCGCCTAGAGCACGCTTTTTCTTACCGAAAAGCGAAACGAGTGGAGTGTGCGTGTGGGAGTTTGGGAGGAAACGACTCGAGGGTGAACGAGCATGTCCAGTGGCCCCTCGCCAATTACGGAACGGAGTTCTAACTGTAGTAACGTGTAGTGTTTCCACCATTGTCCGCAGGTCCAAGCGGGGCATACAGTCCGGACGCGACGATGGGATACATGATGGACGGACAAGCGGCGAGCATGATGCATCGACCTCCCGGTGACCCCACCTTCCATAACCAATACCATTATCCACCTGAGTACTACGGCCACCACTTATAAAGGTAAGTTTCGCTCTTCCATAATTTCTTACGTGTCAACACTTATCTATCCCCATGGAAAAAAGCAAATTGATGGTAAATTAAAAAATATATGTATAAATGATATTTACCAACCAATTCCGTGACGAATTGTACAGTGTCGATTTTGTCATTGAAATTGGACGCTGCGATTCGATTTTACAACAGTTCGTTTTTCGTATGTTACAGCTGAATGCAGAATCGAATGGGGCAATGGCAGTGAAAGTCGAAAAGTATACGAAATAAATTAAAGAAAAAAAAATGGGATGAAACCTGGCATCAAGGCTGAAGAGCGGCTAGCGACGCGAGTGTTCCCGAGGAATTTTTGTCAAACATATCGGACGGGAAGGGTGGAAGAAAGAAACCTCGAACGACCGGAAGACGAGACAAAAATGGGCGCGCCAAGGCAGAGCGGGTCACTGCAGCGACAAGTCCATCATCATCAGGAGCAGCAGCAGCAACGCCGAACGAAAAATATATGAAGGCATCGCTCATCGGTCCAGGCGACGAAATAATCGTAGAAATACGCGTTAACGGTACAGATAATACCCTGACGCGCAAACGGTTATCCATAAGAAAGATAAACGAGGGATGAACGTTGAACTATCCTACTGGAGATAAAAAGCGCGACCAAAAGGTGCGCGAAATACGAGACGGCGGGACGGTTGGTCGCGACGAAATTCATGTGATTGTTCTTTGTACAAATATTGCGGTGTAATATTGTAGTGATTGAGATATAAATGTTAAATTTTAATACGATCGCAATCGAGAGGACTATATAATGAATATAGTGATATAGGCAATTTTAGCGGGCATGTACATTACCGGTGTTCGCAACGGGATATGTCTGTCGCTCGAGGGAAAACACTGCATGTCCCGAATTCGTGAAAAATAAAGGGAAAACGAAGTGAAAAGACAGGAAGAGAATGGAGGCCACGTGACAACGTGCGAGGGGAATCGAGAACCTAGCTGATTAACGCGGCTCAACAAAGAGAGATGCTTAATGGAATAAATTAATAAACAATAGGAAGATAAATGACGAATAAGAGAAGGACGCGTGTGCTGGAACCGAGCGTCGACATTCTCGACTTAGGAGACATTAAATTTGTACAGTTCTTAAATATTAATAAATTTCACTATTAAACCGAAGTAACTATATATTATGTATAAAATAATGCGTAGGGCCCTTCTCCCCTCCGTTGTAATATAATACGAAGAAAACGATGAAGAAACCAGTGAAACACAAAAGTCGTATGTACGTCGATGTTGAACGGTTGAAATATTAAATGAGCGATAGAGAAAAGATAAGAATGAAAGAAAGGAGAGCGGAGGAGAGGTCCTCGACGAGGACACGAACGGTCCCACAGTGTTCTTCGTGCGTTATACCGATCCGGAGAAAGCCACACGCTGATCGTCCTAGGAATTAATTAAACAGGAAAAAAAACAACTAATAATTACAATTTACTATAATATATTGTGTATAAATAGTTAATTCAATTGAGTGCGAAGGAGGAATGAGGCGGATGATACGAAACGAGATATGGACGCTCGATGGACTCGGTGTAAAAGTGCAGTATATTGTACTCGTTTGCCGCTGTGCGTGAAGATATCGTTGCCGTGACGTTTTTGTGAATGACAGAAGAGACGGATCGACAGGGACAAGACACAACTCGTGGATGAATAAAACGAAGATAAGAATAGCGCAGAAACAAATCAGACAAGCAATGGAAAATTGACAATCGAGAATGATCCAACGCACGAAATAGTTGAAATATTATGAATTTCGTTAAGTTCATGAAATTTTCGACACGGAGAGAAAAAGACGTGGAGCGATGATATCGCGAAAATGCAAAGGTATACGAAATGCCCAGCGAGGAAAGCAATGTATTATAGAAATATACATATTATGTGAGTAGGTTTTAGGGCCCGAAAGTAATGTTCGTTTCGTTCATCATCTGCATTTTGCTCCCTTTCGTATTTCCCAGTGTCCTCACACGATGACACTCACCCTCCTTGCACCCTTGTTTTTTTTTTTTTGTTCTTTCACTCTCACGTGCATCGCGACTTTATTCGAGACTGCAAGAGAGTTGATTCCGCGTTCTCGTGTACCAGATCCGCGAGTAGCGTGGAATCAATTCGTTCGTTCGTCGATCACTCATCCGTATGTTCTCCTGGCGCGATTTACTCGCCAGGACGACTCGCTGTTGCCAAGAGCAATGAAGTTCGTTAATGTCGAAATAACATCGACTCTATTTGCCCGGACGAGTCGACCGAATCGAAACACCTGTCGAAAAATTTTAATAACCAACGACACATTGATCGAAAGCTGAACAAACAGATAATTCGCCCAACTCCAATCCGTTCCTTCTTCCGATCGTTTTCGTCCCTTATTCTCGCCCACAACGGGAAGCAATTCTATATTTCTATACGAGATACTAATATTCGCGCGCGTCCCTGATATACGTAACTTAAAAAAAACTTAAAAATGAAAGAAACTTGAACACACACTCACACACGTATAGAAACATACACAAACATTCAGACACACACGTTCGGGAACTCACTGAGAAAGAGATTATTGTATTGCAACGACAGATGGAACAAAAATAAAATTAACAAATTTTCGATGCTACTTTATATTTAGAGAAGAAATAAATTTTATTCGAATTCAATCGCGAGAGATAGTCGATTTTATACACGAAACGATAGAATATCGGGTGATCAAGATTAAAAAAGAAATAAGTAAAACTTCTTCGTTTCCTCGCAAAGTTCAAGAATACGACACATAAAACATATAGTAATAAACACTGCGTCGCTGGATATATATGTATTGCGTATTTTTCGACGACGATGACGACAATTATTGTGTCGTCACGTGCGTATGTCTACACTTTGCGCTGCGAGAGTTCCGAAAATAAAAAAAAGAGAAAACAAAAAAAAGAAACGATACGCGGATATAAGAGAAATGTTATCGATATTTTCAATACGCCTGCATACACGTCAAGATTACGAGAAATGGAATGGATATAACGATGGAAGCATTGTAAATTTTTAATGTTCTCATGTCGGTGAGTGGAAGCAGAGGGAGTGAGATAATCGTCCCTTCGGTGTATTTTATTTTACCTCGAGAGATCAATCGGATTCTGTTTGTCACCAGAATCTATGACCTTGATCGGTCGTTTGTCAAACTTATGGATAAATCGATACATCGATCTCACTTTACTGCGTTGGGACAATAACCTCGACCCCTTTGGCGAAACTCGCTCGGCGTTCTAGTATACTAAAAAAAAATAAAAAATAAAAAAAAAATACCCACGTATACCGAAAGACTCAGGTGCGAATGTCGACCGTTCATTATGTTTCGTTAATTGGAGTAAAATCGTGTACATCGTTGGCAACGCGATAAACTCTGGTTGCCATGTTCGCTCAACCTCGTCACATCGTAAACGAAAGAGCCGAAATGAATAATTAGAATTATACCTGCGTTCATTGGAAATTCATGTTATTTTAACGAATTGACTTTCGAAAAGAAATTTTTAATAATTGACGTATTTTTTATCAACTTGATCGATCGTTCGAGCAGTGCGAAATTTCTACGAAAAAAAAAACGACTTACAGAAATTTAGGCGAGACACAGGGTATTTCAAACACTGCTCAACGATCGTACAGTGACGTATCTCATGCAACGATTTTTATTATTCCTGACACGGGATTCCAATTTTTGTTTTTTACAAACGATTCTGGAAGCTCTTAATGCGTTTATACCGAGTTATTCCAAAAGTAACGACAATCAAAGTTTTAAAACCATCGAAACGAGCAGCAAGACGTTTCGATTCTTGAATTTCCGATGAAGTTAACTCTCGCAGTTTTCGAACAAAGGAAGAACTCGAAATCTCGATAGTGAATCGTCACGGATAATCGAACAGTGACGGAAAGTTTTTACGAGATGTATTTGTTGACCAGTAGATTGTTTAATTTTGTTAAGCTCCGAACTGTGTTATCCCACGACGATTCAACGTCGATAGATTCGATATATTTCGGCAATGTTACGTTCCCTCGATTAATTATAAAAAGAAAAAAAAGAAAAAAAAATGTTTAATCGCCATACTCCGGGGGACTTTTCGTCCCGGAGGGTCGATTTTTATCCACCGCAGAGAATCCAGCCTGCCGCATCGTTACCATGATCCTCACACGCCACTACGATTTTATCATTTTATTTATGAACGCGGTGTCGCGTTACCTTAGCGCGATTATTTTACCGTATTATGACTCGAAGAATTTTCTCTTCTTTTAATCTTACGATCGAATCTAGTTGTGATACTAGTCCTCGAGCGAGAGTATATGCGACGGTGGAATTTGTGCAATTTACGGTTGTTTGAGGCTCGGCGAGAGATCGTCATATATATGTTTGTACGTTAATCTTGCGAACGACGATCACGGCGATATGGACCAGGCGCGGTGGTTAAAAATCGTAACAACGTTATTGTCCAGTTATTTAACGAGTGTCGAGAGCGAATATTACAACGCAATCCGTATATCGCGAAGCACAAACGATCCGACACGCATTGGCTGTTCGTTTAAAAAAAAATGAGTTCATTCGATTGAATCATCGCCTTAAAAATGTATACGAAGTAACAGTAAGGTATCTAAGTAATAATCATGTTAGAGGGTAAAAAAGTAAACCGAGTTTTTATGCGCAGCGATATACGAGTGAGAGAGAAAGAAAGTGTAAGAGAAACGTAAGTTAGAGAATAAAACAAATGTGAAATTGAATGTAAGAATGTGTGTGAGAGCGTAAGAGAGTGAACAAAAAAAAATAAACAATATGCTTGAACGAGGGTGATAACCGAGAGAGTAATGTATAATAATTATTGTATAATTATGGATGATGATAATATGATTATGACGTTTATGATAATGATGATTATTATCGTTATCATCATAATGATAAATGATAATGATAACGATGATGTATAATAAGCTAAAATTTATTGTATCGGTATGGAATCAGATTTTTTCCACTGTTTGCGCATTGATGACTATTGACACCTAAGTAAAGAAAAGGCAAATAAATTTAACAAAAGTGAAAACAAAATTTATTGTGTTCTGCTTTGTAAATCGACCGCTCTACGGATTATAATTATATTCAATTGCGTTTGCGAATATTAGTAAATCTTGATCTCGATGCTTTCGCGATGTTCGGGACAACGCGAGAGATGAAAGATAAATTTAAAAAAATCGCAAATGGCCCCTGAGTACACTGACGCGCTTACGCGCTCTGAACATAGAAGACATAGAACAAAAAAATAAGGAAAGGAAGAAAACAGCAGCGCGCTTGAAACGAGAACCGTCAATGTAAAGTATTAAATATTATGGGACTACGTGCATAAAAAATGCAAAGAAATAGTTGTATAAGGGCGCAAGCGTCTCGAGAGCCATCACCTAATATCATTCGACGAATCACTCGATCATCGTTATTATGTGTATTGGACTGATTGATTTATTCATTCACTCGCCAACGATTGGCGTGACGACGAACGTTTTAACGAGAAACAAAGAAACGAAGGGTTGATATGATGTCAAGATGGTCTATGTTAGAGAGTGTCCATTGTATAGTGTTTTTTGAAACGTGAGCATTAAATGCTACATCTTGTGTAAAATCTACAGTTTCTATATTTATTTTTTCGATACCCTGATATGGATAACGACTAAAACAAAAATCGCATGCAATTCGTATTGCAACGGTAATTCCTTCGATCTCCCAAAATTGATTATCTCACAGAAACCTTATAGCCCAGCAGTAATTCGCGATCGTCCCTACAAAATATTTTGCATTTTACTCGGTGGGAAAACATGACCCTTGTAATTTCACCCTGTCTTCTTGCTACAGTGTAACGTCAATTTTTGTTATAAACACAAACGTTTTACGTGTTCTTTGTTGTATCTTTCGACATTATGTGACTACTGAATATAATAGTACATATAAGTATGGGCGGAGGATTGTTAGCGAGCCATCGATGGCTCGGCAGCTTTGTTATCCAACCCCGGTGAGTCCAAGTCAGACCAGGCAACTCGTAATGCTGTATATAAAACGCGCGTTTGCGACCAACACGCATCCTCCTCTCTTTTCCCGATGCGAGATCACTTTCTCTATATTTCTGCTGCTCGCTCTTTCTCATACTCGGTCAATTCTTTTTCTCTTTTTCACACTCGTTCGCGTAGCTCGTGCGCCCAACTCGCACCCGACTCTGAAATATGATAGGCACATCGAGGAGGGTTGCTGCTGCTGCTGCTGTTGCTGCTGCTGTTGCTCCTGCTGGTAACCGTCGACGTGATGCAAGCGGGGGCGGTATTCCGCCCCCGTTCCCCGGGACCGTAGGTGCCAATTACCGTTGATGGTTATTCCATGGAAATGGACCTTGTTAGTGGAGAGCGAGAAAGTGAGACAGACAAGTTGGGAATCGGAAAAGATATACCAATTATTTTCGCCTGCTCGATGCGTCCGGAGCCATCCAGTGTACTATATATACATTATATACATAGAATAACAATAGCCCAGAATTTCCATTTTAGGATTTTTGAAATATCGTGAATACCTTTTTCTCCTCTGTAAAGTCAATAAATTCGTCAATACGTTCGAGACTCAATTATGGGAGCTTTGATTTTGGACCGTTGTCGATCGATATTACAGGCTAGACCTATGGTGTAGCGTGATCCGGAATTGAGTTTGCGCTGCTCTCGACTTGCGTTCGGAATTGAGTTCCGACTGTACGATCCAATTATTTTCGCTCTCTCGATGCGTCCGCAGCTTTCTCTTGTACTGCGCTATATGTCCTATGTATTATAATAATAACGATAGTAGGTTTTTTATTCTGGACCCTTTCAAACGTGTAGATTAATCTGACGACGAATATGTATATGTATTTGCTATACATTCTTTTCTATTAAAATGGCAAACACCAAATATATGCGACCCTTATGCGATCCAGGGCATCTTCTAATCAGAAGCAGAGATATCAGGAGTGCTGTTGTTATGTGTAGGAGGGGGTGAGTGGGTGGGGGGGTGCAATATATTAAGCGGTGGCAGCGTAGGCAGGTCCGTGAGCAAACAATCTCGTAATGGCAAGACTGACTGGTGTGGCGCAGTAATGAGATATTAGAGAGGAACTCCTCGGCAAGGGAGTGGCCACGTACTTCGGTGAGGGTGAAGCTTCGAGTGAGAATACTCGAGTTAGCTAGCGTAATACTCGATGGGCACCAGACGAACGGAAGGACCGAGGAAAGTAACAGAATAGTAGTAACAGTAATGCACGGGGGTGTTACGGAATACTAGTGAGAGGTAGAGAGAAGAGCAACAGCAGGGGTATCGCTTTCCCTCTGGGGATGCGATTATGACGTTGTCTTCTCTGTGAGCGCGATTCTCCTGGTCGTTGATGGTATATATTATACCAGTATAACTAGAGGATCGTTTCTCGTCCATAGCAGCTCTCTGTGGCTCTTACTAATGTGAACTCTCGTGGTTTCACGCAGGTCTCGGAGGACGGGAAGAGCCCTCGAGGGACAGGCTGAAAAACATACCGAGTGACTTTCGTCGTGGCTTTGTACAATTATACGCGTTTTTTGCGATGATCTGTCGCGACATTCTTGCCCTGTCTGGAATTGAGAAAATTCGACAGGATTGGTCGGATAGAATATTTCTGATCCTAGAAGTACCTACGGGAGAGCGAAGGTAAACGTATGGATTGTGGAGGTGCGAGGGGGATGATAACGCTTTCGAAGCTAGAAGCTTTCAAGCACGACAAGGTGCGTTGCGGTTCTTTTTCGCGGAGCCTCGTAGCGGGTACCAGTAAACGGGCAATGTTACCAGAAGTACCGCCGGGGGCTGTTAGGTGTTTCAGGGGATCTCATTTGTTAGAGGAGCGACGGTGCGCAACGTCGAGTCCACAATAGGAAAGGGACGTTGTGGCGGTGTTGGAAGACCGACGGACGCGCGTTTGCGACGTCGGCTGCCAGTGGTAGAGGCTTCGGAAACCGCATTCTCGAATACAGTAGAGTAGAACAGAATAGAGTAGAGGGATGCTGCGCTCACTGGAAGAATAGTCGTAGTAGTATATGTGGTAGTATATAGGCCAGAAGAGAACGCAAGCTCGCGGACAGTCCGAAAGAGCGAAAACTTGTCCGTTTCTCGCTCGTCAGAAACAAGTGTGTGGGAAAGAAACGGTGCGAGGAAAAGCAAAAGTGAGAGAGCGAGCGAGGAACGGGCGAGCAAGCGAGGCGAGGCTCTCGCACCCCGAACGGACAAATGGGTGTCCCTGCATATGTAAAAGCACCGCTGTTCGGCTCACCCTCGGCCGGCCATTTGTCAATGTCAAGGCGCGAGCGCAGTATCCATGGTAACACCCCGGCGAGCCAGCCAGCCGACCGACCGACCGACCGACCGAGAGCAACCGAGGCGCATAGCCAGCCAGGCGGGCAAGCAAGCACAGGGTTTTCCTCTATCCCTCTCGGTTACCGAGAGCCCACCACGTTGTGCTTGCTATCCTAGCTTCGCTGCTGGGAACTACCCTCTCCCTCCCTCCCCCCATTCGCCGTTCACTCGCGCACTCGCTAACCACCCCCGACGCGTGTAGCGCTACGTCGGCCGCCACCCCCTCCGCCCCCTTGCCGATGGGAATCCGTCCTTTCACCGAACGGCCGACGGACCGTCGTCGGGCATGCGCCCTTTTTATCAAACAAGTTCACCAATGTCACGTCACCAACCTCGAGGGCGCCTCATGACGAACAACCCCTTTTTCATGGTACTGATGTTGTGCCAGAGCGCAGGAACGAGGTGAACGAAATTATCAACAGGAATTCTTTAGGGCGAGAAGGGATATTGTGGAAATAATTCATTGATTGTAATTAAAAAAAATTGTTTACATATTTTCTGTAAAGAAATTGGTTTTTTGGTTTGTAGCTTGGGAGATCTGTCGATAGAAACTTTCGGTAGATAAAGTGGTAATGAATATAGGGTAAATGGGCCATCAAAATGTATCAGAGTGAAACACCTAACTTCGGAACTTAAATTCCAACGTACATGCATTTTATTCGAAAAAACATGTTCTA
>JABMBT010069382.1:0-11452 GCA_018906895.1 Odontocolon sp. PSUC_FEM 10030002
AATCTATCCATGCAATGGTGTTCGAGTAATCTGTCCTCCCAGTTTAAAAAAGTGGTTTCGAGAAAAACGGCTCCGTCGCCGCCATTTCGTGTCAAAATGACAATCATTTTTTTTTTTCATACTTCAATATGTGTTAAATAAACCCTCATATTCAAGGAATAGGCTCTCAAAAGAAATCCTATTCCGTTTTTTATACTCTCAAAATAAATCGTCAAAGTTAGAACTTGTTTTTCTACCGCTACAGTGGTGTTACCCCTTAATAACTAAACCTGATTTTGATACAATCGCGCTGCGACCAACCGTTAAATTCTCGTCGTGTTTCAAGATATCTCTAAATTGTGAACCGGCCAATAAGAGTACGGAATAAAGGGGATTCTATCGCAACTAGCATTTCCAGAAAATCAACCTTATCAACTTTTTCGAATAGACATGTAACAAAATTCTGAAAAATATCTAACTGTCAGAGAAAATTAATGATGCTCCAAAATTTAGGGTTTAAATGTGGGCACACGTTTCTAGGAAGTCTATAAAATCTCCACCTTGGTGGAGATCCATAAACTGAACATGTGTGCGGATACGAAAACGTAGCGGTTGGATATGTAGAAACTTTGACCCGAAGGCTTGAAAGGTTGGTGGTGATAGCCGGAAGACCCCCAGCTCGTAGTTTGAATCCCCCTGCCACTTGAAGCACCAGAGCTGAGCAGCATCAGCTAGTAGCGGTAACATCAGGTCGCGCTTGCTCTAATTGAAGCTTTTGCCAAGGGTGTTTCGTGGCGTGGTCGCGCTGCCACTGTACTGACTGCGACGACGACGACTGCACAGGGGCATCAGCTATGCGGGCCTCTTTCATCCCCCGTTAAAGCAGCAAAGGGAGGCATTGGACGACCATGTCGCAGTTGCGTGGGGGAAGAGGAAATTTACGGTGGCAGGGGAATTAGTGGTAGGACAGCGCTTCGCGAAAATCCGTCTCGTTTTCTCGGCAAGCGTCCCGACCACCGGCGCTCTCTTCCCGACGACGACCTTCTCCCGGGCGAACCGCAATTAGAAGATCTCACCGCCTCTATCTCTCCTTTCCCCTTCCACGACTCCCCCGCCAACATTTTCCAACCCCCTGCAAAATACATGTACAAACGTTCACGACGCGGTAGACTAGAATGGACGAGGAGCTTTCGGGCTACTTCCAGGTTACCGAAAAAGTATATAGAAATCCTGGCAATGTATTCACGGTGAGAATTGGGTAAAGGATTAATTTTATAAACTTTTAAAAATTAACAATTTGATGATAAATGTGAAATAACTTATCATTCTTACATTGATAAAATTGGTTTTATTTTGTAATTTTTAATTCGTAACAAACTTGTGACGGTAAATTAGGATTTTTAAGTTTATTTCTGATGATTTCTCAATAAAAATAAGGACATATATCTGAAAACAAGTTGTCAGTGGAAAAAGAATTCCATATCAACTCTTTTTACGACGATCATCGGTAAAGACTTCCATGCTTTCAGATCTTTTCTTTCGTATTTCGATGTACGCGCTGAGGGTTAGTAGAAAAAGTCGACAATTTTATTAGTCTCCATAGTCTCCTTCTCCATTCTACTGCATCCCCTGCTGATGTCCCTTGTGGCCTGACGCGAGTGAGTGACTCACATCCATTTTCCAGAATGCCGTAGTGCACGTCGCTCACCAGTGAACTTGTAAAATAGGCAAATCGGGAGATAAATTTGTGAAAAAGTCGCAATAGATTAGGGTTACTGTGGAGACACACACGAAAAAAAAGCACGCATGCGTTCCACACGCTCGTCTGGATATTCTGCTTTCTGCATCCGAGAGCCTGAGAAGAGACTGTAAATACTTAAGCACGCGACTCCCGCGCGCGCACGCGCGGTGTGTGTGTCGATGTGTATGCTTCGTAGGCCAAAGTCCTTTTATTCTGTAATAGAATAAAAAGTGAGGTTATATTTTGGAAACATAGAGCTTCATGCCATGAACACTAACGACGAATGCCAGTCGCACGCACAATGTTCGTCACTGGGCCAAGAATAAAATAGAACAAGCATTCTTTGCGCCAGACCATCACCATATTGTGACGAATCTGGATTTCACCTAAACACTAGTAGCACCGAAAAAAATATATGAACCTAGACAGAACACGTCGAGGGATTTGCATTCGGGGCACGAAAATGCGGAAAATCCTTTGTATGATAATCCTGCGATGTGGAGGTCGTGGCGTATGAGAAGACGGAGTGAGAAGAGGGATAATATCGATTTTCGCGCATCGAGGCTGCTTCCGGTTCCCTCTCAGCGATGGAAACTGACACTTCGGGTCTATGGCTCCCGAGAGTCTCGTTTCTGGTGGTCTTTCTCACATGAGCATCACTATATATATATATATCAAGCTTTTTTACTCTCGATTTTACACTCTTCGGTTCACTCGATTATATTTTTATTTCAAACAGGAATTTTTATTTAAAAAAATAACTTACTTTCGTATTTCGGAACTGTTATTGCTAACAATAACAGTTGTTTTTATAACAAGAAAAATTAAAGCAGTGTTACAGCAATTGTTATGAAAATACATTTTTGTGTAATTTTTACTTGGAAAATATTGCAGACTTTACAGAAATTCAAGTAAAAATTGTATCCAAATAATTCGGTAGCGGAAACATTGTAAAATTTTTTCCCCTTACTTGCTTCCCCATGTATGAATACGTTTTATGATTTAAATTAACTTACATTCATAGTGTTAGTTAATCTCAGTGAAGTAGTTTTGCTTTACGAATCCTTCTCAGTCATAGTTACGAAGATTGTGAGGTGCGAGAGTCGGTGAATACTCTCAGCGGGGTCTTTTCCATATCCTTCCTTTCTCAAACTGCGGGAAGTTTCGGTGAGCAAAGTCCGACTCCTTTAGCCGCCTCATAGAAACCCTACGGCCAGATACGGCTCAAAGTTTCGGAGATGCAGGTATATTCTCCCTGGATGAAATTAATTTCGGACGATGCAATTAAAGTCCGGATGGGTCCAGAACATGAGTTAGACACGAATGAGGTCACCAAAGACCACGTCATAGTTGCTGAAGTGTACGGAAGATACACTCTAGTCATGTAGAAGTGCACGGAAAATTCCAATCCTATACCTCAGATTCGTATTTAATATTCACCAAGTCTTCAACTTAATTATTCCGATATTTTTAATCGTTATCCTGACAACTTTCGTATTCATAGAAAATACCAGCGTCACTTGTCCATAATCGTACTTTCTGTTACGAGGTGGCTACGATCTGCCTCGTCGCTTTTTCATCGCGTTGCGAAGCACACGGAACCGAGCTTTATGTAGTTTAGTGCCGCGCGATAAACGCTCTCCCTGTCTCGACGTAACATAGGTAGGAATGTATATACATACACAGAAACGCGGTAGAGCGTGTGGCAGTCGTGTGCGGATGTCTTTGCACAGCACGTTTCATCCTTTCGTCACTTGACGACGCCTCGGGCTTCGGACTTGACAAGGATGAGCAGACCTCTGGGAGAAGCGAGAACACGGACAATGATTCTCCACCTTTTTCCCTTCTCGTCTCAACGTTTTCTATCTTATTCAGTGAGCTTTTTCCAGAATCGCTGGACGATGAACCTCTGGGATTTACGAGAGGGTTGAATTCAATGTCGCATGGAAAAAACGTTCTGCGACGTTTTATATGACAGAGCCACGTGCGCGCATTACTTACGCTGGTCGCTTATCCTTTTCACCCAAACGAGTTCGAGGACGACATTCACGATTTTTCTTAACACTTCGAAGTGCCAATCGTATTTTATACTTAATAAACGTATTTCATCCGAATAGACCATTAACAAAAAAGCAAAAGCCATAAGTTATTATGGTTTTTCCTTTTTCGTAAATTTTTTTGTATTATTTTTTATATTATTAATCGAACTAGTACATTTCATACGTAAAAAGCTTGAGGCATGTGTATTTCTTTAGAGTAAATTCGACATATACATCATAGTATAGTCAAAGTCCGGTGTTGCAATGCGCATGCTATCCACACCCCCATATTGATTTGCTCCCTCGCTCGGAGTCCTCGGAGAAGTTTAAAGTGTACCGTAACCGACGACATATCTATCTCTATAGATGTATTTAACTATCTATAAGTTACGTTTGCACATGTCATTTGTCTCCATACAAGTAAAGTTGCATGTCATAAATTCAGTTAATTCAGCAATTTAAAAGTATATTTGGTTTTCAAATATTACTTATTAATTCGTTTTTTGACATCATTCCACTCATTTTTTTATTGAAGTAATTATGTAAACATATATCTTTATAATTAAATTTTATATATTTTCTGCTCTCAATGCTACAGTATATAGCTGTCAAAATTTTCGTTTGTAGCTGCAATCTATTTTCGAGGAATTGGATATCATTGCCTCTCCTCGAAGTTGTCTAATTCTCAGTGCGAAGAGGATGAGAATGAAGAGAAGCTTCAGTGTCGATTGGGGAAACAAACTTTACAAATTTAGCAGACTTTGCACCACGCGCGCGCCTGTGCGAGGGATTCATCGAAGTTGCCAGAACAGTTAAGCATCACTTTTCTAAGATTAAAGCGAAGAAAAGTAATTCAGTAATGTCAGGGTTTCGTTTATTCGTGTCTGCAATAAAAGAAAATCTAGCCCATTGAGTCTAATCAATCTGGAGGTAATTAAGCTTCATTTTGACACTCAATTAATATTTCTAACTTGTACGGTTCTTAAACACTTCTTTACAGTTTTCCTACTTTTTCACTTCGATAGGTTAAAACTGTAGTAACTCTACTTAACGCCTCACCTTGAAACCTTTGAATAATCTTCCAACAATTAAAGTAAAGAGAATGCCATAAATTCGTTGACGCTCGAGCCACTTTCGATAACCTACAAAGTATCATCGTTTCGATTTATCAATAAATATCATCAATAAATAGCAAACTCCGCAAGAGTTGTTACATTTCTTCAATTTGAATGCAACGGGTTTACCGAGGTAACTTATTCAGATAATTTCCAAACTCGCTTTTCAACCACTGTTAAAAGGGCCAGTTTTGATGTTCCGACTCCGTCAACCGCAATCAAAGGAAAACTCGTCATAACATTTTTGGGTCGCTCTCTTCGACGGTCTGTACTTTCATTTTTATATAAGTAAGTCAATTTTTTTTCAATGATCATGGTAGTGGAGACTCCAGGGAAAAGTTTATCATTTAGGACAATGCTTGAACCAAGGCTGATTTCACTGGGATGAAGAAAACCGAGGCTGACTGACCATATAGCCGGTCTACCTTGAAGGTGGAGCTCTACATGTCGCAAGGTTTTCCCAGTATATCCGCTGTACGATGAAAAAGGATCTATTCCTATGGCTATCACTCAGATGGCTTCTTTATTCTTCTTTTTTTTCCTTAACTCCATGAGGTGGTCTTCTTTTGTTGATGTGTTCGGAGAAAAACAAAAAGGTAGAAAGTAGAAGCGAGGTCTTGTAATAGCGAAAATTCTGTATAACATAGGTATATATAAGGAATCTTCGAGGTAGACGTGATGGGGCAGTGAGAGGAAAACGGGCTGAGAAAATTCTTCGCATATGTACCTTTGGTCCGCCTTAGGAGGACCCGAGAAACTGGCTCTTCGCTCTTTTCGTTGCTTGACGAAAGGATGCGAAAGAATAAGCGAAGAAGCAAAAGATTGTAGCTGTATTTAAAGGAAAATTGCACCCAGAAACGTTTTGCCGCGACCGGGGTGTCGCTGCTTATGTTCTGTCGTCTTCGTTGCAACTTGTTGTTACGGAACGGTCGAGGAAACTCAGAGAATCTTATCGCACATACAGCATAGCTACATGACTGTCGTCCTTTTTCTCTCTGACGTTGTTCCTCAATATTTTTTTTCTTTCGTATGGTTTCTTTGCTGTCTGTTGCTGGGACTCTTTACCGAGTCTGGCTTGTAGTTTTTCATCCTGATTTTCTTTCTCCAGTTGTGTTTGTGTCCCAGTTGCTTCATCTGTCGTTTCTAACAGAACTCAAAGAAAATCGACTGTGTGCGATGCATGAGTGTCCCACATGTTTCGTTCTTGGCAATCTCGAAAAGAAAATCATCTTTCCCGCTCGGTCTTTCGTACAGCTTGTACAGAGTACAACCGCGCGTTTCGAGGAAATTGCAATTGCATAGAGACGAGAAAACGAATGCACGCCTCAAATTCAACAGCACACCCGTTTCCAGCGGCATCTGTCCTTTCCATTCTCTCCCTCGACTGTAAAAATACTATGGTGCACGTAAATGTGATTCAAAAACGATGAATTTCGGAAAAACGAAAAGAAGAAGAAAAAATTAAACACCGACGCGAGTTTCCTCATCCCCTCGCAATGACGATTCAGTGTTTACGTAACACACGTCAGCGGATTTTACAGAGCGAAGACACGAGCTAGAGGTTGCCTTTAAAAATGTTCTATCGGGTATCGTACCCTAGTTGCAATAAAGCTGGTATTGCAAGCGATGAAAAGTCCGTCGTGTCATATTCGTTTCACACAAGGAATGACGTCGTCTTACGTCATTCCTCGTGTCGGTCTCTCGGTTTCTCATCCGCGCAAGAATTTTCACGCGTTTTTATCGCTTTTGGCAAGAATCGATTCTGGCGAAGCAAGGAAAACTTGCCAGTGATTGGCTGTTCAAGAAACAATCAATCATTAGTAGGGCCCGGAAATTCGTGCTAGTTTCGTTACGAGTCTCGCTGAGACTCTCTGAGAGATCTCGGAAAGAGTCTCTGCGAGACTTCGGGAGTCGCGGATCTCGCTGAGACTCTCTCTGAGATGTCTCACAGAGTCTCAGCGAGACTCGTACCGAAACTAGCACGAACATCCGGGCCCTAATCATTAGTTATTGGCATCGCTTGATTCTATATTTTTATCGAATCTGTTTCACGGGCCATTCACTCTACAAAGGAAATCAGTTTTTGGTAACCGATGACTACCGGTTATTGTGGAAGTTTCCATTGCACTTACTCAAAATTTCAATAAGCAGCAATTGGAGCAATTCCTTGGCTAGAGGTTGTTACTTCCGTCTCGGAAGCCCGTCTGCACTCACACTATTTGCTTCTGCACTGTATTCTCCATTCTTGGTATAATATGTACAACTGCCGGAACTGATGGAAGAGGATGAGCCAAAGAGGGTGGACGGCTTGCTTAAATATTTCTGACGGGTCTCAAGAAGACCTCCTCTTTCCACCCTCCCCTGGTTCTACTATTAAGTATTAAATTATCCATCGATGCAAGCTCTTCCCTTCCCAGGAAATTGGTTACAGCTTGGAATATCTACCTACCTGCTGCTCGCGACTTAACCATTTTCACATCGTATTCGTTTACGTCTCGTCACTCTTTTTTCCCATCGCAGAGAAGCTAAATATATTATTGAAAGCAGTCAAAGTTTGACATCGAAGAAACTATATTATTATGGACTCAAAGGTCTGATAGAATCTGGCAACGAGTAAAATATTGCAGAGGAAACTATTGTCAGTTAAAATTTATTTTCTTCACATAGCCATAGAAAAACTGGTTACATTTATGATTTTCTACCTATTATCGTGAAGATATATAATATAACAACAGAAACGTCACGATGATGTGAAAACTATCAGCTCGATAATAAATATACGTCTCTGGCGTTGAAAGGATAACAACGGTATACACGACGCAGAGTATACACGACTTTTTCACGCTCTCGTATCCCGTGTGTGTTTCTTCTTGACATTCGTTTTCCGTCTTGTCTTCGGGGCTTGAATAAATGATGGAGAGACGAATGACGAACGGGCGCAGAAGCAGAACGAACACCCTTAGCGGGCTCACAACTTTCGTATCGCCCGCTCTACAACGTCCTCTTTCCACACATGTGATACGCTTTATAGACGTTCAGTTGACGAGGATAAAAGAAAGATAAAAGAAATTGATAGAATTCTCGTCGATGGTTCCGAATAGGGAATGGAAAGCAAAGTTTCGCTTTAATTCCCACGAGGTACGATCTATTAATCATAATCCGCGATCTCGTGCCGGCCAATTTGCGAAGCGTTCGAGCGTTGCGGCTTGTTCGCTCGTTCCTTATCGATTTCTCGTTATCGTAATCGCGTTAGGGCCTGTGGTGGCGCTTATCCGAAGATATACACTTGGCTCGTGTGCAGTTACCAAAAGGCCAAATGTGTTTTATCACCATCCTATACTACCCGGTCTGGTCTGAACCTCACATATTCGTCGACGAAGCCATACAGTTCCCGATGATATTACATAATATCGAGACAGTTTCACCAGAACCACTAAGCCACGATAATTTCGTGCTTACGAAAGCAGTCTACAGTTTGCTACATAAATTGCATGCTCGTAATATCCTAATATGATCGTCTCTATATCATTTTTCATTTTAACGACGTCTATTAGGAACTGCACTTTTTATTGCAAAGTAACGCACGCACACATGATTCATCCTTTGATTTTGTCTTTCTCAACTTCCATGGGTCAGAATAATCCCCAAAAAACTATAAGTAAGCAGCTTACGAATACAATGGGCTAGATGCCAGATACTCTATCGATATGGGAGCTGAGGTATCAAGTAGAACGTTCAGTTTTGGTGAATGCAAACATTGATTACTATTCGTCATATGTTCTGTATACCGGGTGGAAAGATATAGATGGTGCTATATAAAGGGGGTAGTCCATCGATATCATTATATCCTGCTGTCGTAGTAATAAAAGACCATTGCATTCCAGTCTAGATCGAAAGGAAGTTTTTGGTTCAGTCTGCTATCTAGCTAGCTGGTTGATCGACTACACTCTTCCGTTGCGAGGATTCCGTTATTTCAAGCACGTAACGTGGTCAGTTATTGTGCCAGCGCGCAAAGTGCCTTTTTTCGAGTGGGAGTGGAAAGAATCTTAGCGATCTCTCTACTACCTATAGTACACATTTTCTCTTTAACTTTGTACGGGTGTGATTCACACACGCTCTGGAAAAGTGACTGGAGATGCTGCTGGAGTCGAGTCTGGACCAGCGAACCAGCGAAGGCGTCACTGATGAAAGGAAGCAAAAATGTGGAAAAAAAGAGAGCGAGCGTGATAGCAAAGATAGTAGTTTTTGTTAAAGCTTTCCTCGACTTGGAAGAAATGAAATAAACGCAAAGAGTAAGAATACCTGACCTCATGAATATACGACGGTGGGGACAAAGAGTAAAAAAATAGTAATTTTCGTCAATACATCAACTGCAAATAGTTATAAAAATATATAACCTTTATACCGTTTTCCCAAATGCTGGACAATTTAAATAAAATTTCAATAACATGCTTGTTTATCGATGTTCGTACCAAAACGAAAATATGGACTAGTAAATAATGCAAAAGCTATACGTTTCTGCGGTATTTTCTGATGCGAATATTCTCTGGTGTTTCTATATCTGGATATTTAGTATATCTTTTGCAGTAGTCTACTATACAAAATCTGGTACACAACAGGAGGCCAGGCTGAAAACACTCGTGCACTCTTATCCGAGGGGGACCGTTGTTGGCGTTCTCGTTAATACCATCCCGCGTTTCACAGCGTGTAATTGAAAACGTGTATGTCCGACAAAGACCGCTCCGGATCCAAATGATGGTTCAACATGTGACATGTCGTCACCAGCCGTCAACGTACATATATCCTTTTCCCCTGTGTCCCTTCGCTGCAATTCGCAGCTTCCCTCTGTTTTTCTCTATACGGCATTATATAAATGCTTATATATACTGTCAGTTAATCGTTGAAATTCGGTAACCAGCATCGAACGGTGCAGTACGAATTGTTTGAGGGAGAGGTAGTCGTTTTCACAAACATGCATATCGTTCTATAGAGGGGATGCGCATTGCCAGTTAGACGGGATGCCGATACAAGTTACCCCTTTAAATCACGTTAATTAAAATCATCCTCCAAATTACGAATGAAATTATTTTGCAACCAGGCGGTGTTTCACTAACGATTCGTCCAACGCGCTTCGTCCAACAATGATTTTACCAGTCTGCCGCGTTTACCCGATATGCGTTCCCAATTTTACGTCGTAAATAAAATCCTATGAGCGACGCTCACTGTCGTTCGACATACCTGCCTCTTCCTGCCGGATTACACATTCATGTGTAAACGGAATAGGTGTTCTACCTCCTCGACGGATGACTCTTTAGTTCCGAGGAATTTTCCATACGATTATACGAGAACTAGTTTTACAGTTGGAATTTTAAGAGACGATATGCACTCTATGCTATTTTAATATCTTCTTGGAAAAATCTGCAATTTCTCTTCTGCCAAGAATGACGCAGTTAGATTAAAATTTAATTATAGAACCTGTATAAAAAGAAAAGTAATTCTCCTCAATGTATATTACAGTACAAGAAAAAAATATAAATTACAATTAGCTCCATCGTCATTTCTGCAGCAGCAATCCGATCACAGGGTCAATCCGCCGGTGTCTGCGCTTCGGTGCACTACTCGTTCTGCTGGTTGAGCTTGTGCTGGTCGTACCAACGGCGACTTCTTGATCTCTCTCACAGGTTATTACAGATATCGTGTTCCCAGGGTGATGTGGCTCTCTTGCTGACGTAATTTAGTCCTTTTGCAGTTAGCGAACCAACCGCGTTCGTTCGCTCGGCACAGTCGTCGCCAATGCCTGAAGCTGGTGGTGTGTTCTCTGTACGTACCCTCGTAAGCCAGATTAGGACCGTAAGAAAAGCATTGCGCACTGAGGCTTTGTTCGAGCTCGGTCTGCTACGTCGCGATGAGCAATGGAGTAGCCGATAGCGCCTCTCTAACTATCCCCAGGGAGTCTAGGAACTTACGGTAGTACCAGTGCTCGCAGCTTGCCCGAGACTACTTTCTCCGGTCTCCGTTTCTCGTTGTTGTACACCCTTGCGCATTCTCCGTCGCTCTCTTTCGTTCCCCTGAGCTGTAGAGCAGAATTCCTTTCTTCCTCTGTTTCGCTCTATCCGGCTTTCGTTCACTCTGACGCACACCTCGAGTGTTCGATTCCATTCCATTCCGCAGGACCCTAGCTATACTTCTAAGCTTACCCCATCTAGTGGATTGCCTGTACTGCTATCACCCACAACTCTGTGGGCCCGCTTTCGTTCCATACAAATCTGCCCATATATCCATATCTATACACACACACACACACACACACACACACACACAATTATACTCATACTAGTTTTGCAGATAAGAAGGAGGGACACAAGAATATTCACAAAGACCATGAACCGGACACAACCAAGCTACAACTAGCAAAATTCTATGCTCATATTATCCACGTACGGCCCCCTCGAACCACCCACATAATAATTTGCTCGCTCTCATCTCAGGCTATAGCTAAATATTCACAATGATCTCACACCATTCTCAGAAGTATATCAAATTATTTTTGTTAGTATAAACGTATTTCGATTTATAAT
>JABMBT010069493.1:0-11445 GCA_018906895.1 Odontocolon sp. PSUC_FEM 10030002
TAATAATGAAAAAAAAAAGTGTTTCCTTTCAGACAATCGCGTGTCGGAACTCTGTGCGTGAAACATCGCAATTGTGGAAGCGGGTAGATGTGTGTTAAGCTTGTATGCGCGTTACAAGGACGCAACCGAGGCTCTTTCTGACGAGATCCTCAAAGACAGGGAGGCGTGCACACCACGTCCGGCCCCTCTTTACCATTTCAATGGTGCCAATCGGCGGTGACAGCAGCAAACTGTAACATCATATATATCTACCCGATACCCATGAGACTCTTCTCGTACTCGATTCCACTGCATTCGATCATTATTTATTTTCTGTTGCTTTTTCACAATACCCATTCAATATATTGTACGAATATCAATGTTTTAATACGTATTGTTGCAAAAAGTATTTAAAAGCTCTTAAAAAAATCGGATTTTAAACATCCGGATGTTGGACGTTCGGATTTTAAACATCCGGATATTGGACGTTAGGATGTTGCGTTCGGATTTTTAACTTTCGCATGTCGGACGTTCGGACGATAACGTTCGGATGTCAGACATTTGGATGTTAACGTTTGGATGTTGGACGTTCGGATGTTAATGTTTAGATATTGGACGTTCGGATGTTAACGTTTGGATATTCGACGTTCGGATGTTAACGTTTAGATTTTGGATGTTCGGATGTTGGACTTTTGGATCTTACCATTCGGATGTTATACGAGAGAATGTTAACGTGAGAACTAAGCCCGTTTTTTCTATTGACGAATCGCTCTACCCATAATTTGCAAAATCATAAAAATTACTTCCTTCTACGCCCATCGTTACCACGGACCCCACTTACGTCGTTCGTTTACGAGTCCACGATAAGCCACCGACACACGAGAAAAACAGACATTTGTCGTCAATCGTTACATTTTATTATGTTTTTTTTTTCACACGATTTAGAAACTGTGATGTTTTTTTTAAAGTCAAATTGAATATAGAGAAAAGGCGAAATCTAGACAGGAACAGAGTTCATAAGTTTTTTTTCCCACTACGCCCACTCGGACTCGTTTTAAAATGATCCTTTTGGTGGAACCCTTTTCTGGGGTTCCAAGGGATAATTCGAAATTTACCCATCCATCATTTCGAGCGTTACCCACCCAATCCTTTTCTTCCTCGAAAATCCCTTCGGGCGAACCGTCGTACCTTCGGCGCCCTTCGCATACGGCACGCGCCACCATAATGCTTGCCTTCTCATACCATTACCGCTTCTCGACGGCTTCGCGCACTTAACATTTAACTACCCCTTTAAAAATTTTGAGTCCCGGCTCTTTTACGAGCAGTGTTAAAAGTTAAACGCTCCCGAGGCTCGCTCGGTTAGCGAGAAGTGCTACGTATAATACCGCAGGTTTAACCTACGAGGGTAATAAAGCAAACAGCACAGTCATTGGCCACCTGAAGAAACGTTGAAAATTATCGAAACCATGTTTTTAATGATCTGCAAATATTCTTTTTAAAAGAATCGAATAAAAGTATATTTGAAAATAGTTAAGGGTCAAAGGAGGGTGAAACGAGGTTCTGGTGCGGTTAAAGTAGGGTCAAAAAATTCGACTCGATGATCAACAAATATTCTTTTTAAAAGAATCGAAGAAAAGTATATTTGAAAATAGTTAAGGGTCAAAGGAGGGTGAAACGAGGTTCTGGTGCGGTTAAAGTAGGGTTAAAAAATTCGACTCGATGATCAGCTAATATTCTTTTTAACAAAAATTAAAAAAAAATCATCTTCAACAGTGTAGGCTCAAAGGAGGGTGAAATAAGGCTCTTGGGGATTTAAAGTTGGTTCAAAAATTTCGATTTGATAATTCGTTTTATTCGTACTCCATAAAGGATATCACGTATACAAAATACACCTGCTGAAATCTAATTTTCATGAAACCACACACGCACGTGTCAGTTTCAAAACAGACACCTGCATATATTTAATCGTATTTTATCGGAGTTGCACCTGCACAATGACAAGGTTCAACTGACGTCCGATTTTCGGGATGAATCACAAATCAGTAACCGAGCCATCCTATCGTATATTTCCGGTGAACAATAAACCCGCCAAGCAAACTCGATTCCTGTCTGATGCATCATAACAGATGCAATTTACGATATATGGGACCCTATATGGAGGATATATTTTCGCTTATTATTCATGATGCGAAGTTGGCTTCGGCTTGTCTAACGATTATCAGGACATTACACATATCAAATCCACCCGTTAGAATGTTATGTTGTTCACCATTCCCAGCCTCGAATTGCGAATAGTGAAAATATATTATAAAAAGGCTTGGATTGTAAAGCGAGGAAATGATATCAGGGTACAGGGAGGGTGAGGATTCGACTAACATCCAAAATCGTTGGCATCGTCGCCATAGGAAATGACTCGGGCGTTGCTGTTCTGTGAAGGCAAAGCAACTTGGTACCGAATTCTCGTAAGCGAGAGAATATTCTATGTATAGTTGAGTCTGTGTTGAGTGTGTGTTTCTACCCTCGGGATTTATCGTTTCGCTAATATTGCCAGGGTAAACGTATGTATAGATACGAGACGTAAACTGTATATACGAGTCTCCTGTCTTGGGATCTCGAATTTGGTGGTAATCAAGGATAGAAGGATGTTGCAGTAACTTACATTGGTAAGTTGTAGCTTGGAGACATCGTGGCATGTCGGATGTCTTGTCCGGTGGAATCGGATCAAACATCTTCCGTGTCATTGTTATTATTTGACTCAGCGTTCAGAGGTCGGATGACCTGGGTCCGGAGTCAGGATGTCCTGGATGTTGACATTCAGGGTCTGATCTAAGGCCCTAACATCCAGAGTCTGGACATCCAGGATCTAAATATTCAGGGTTTGAACATAGGATATCCAGAGTCCGGACATCCAGGACTTGGATATCCAGACTCCGAATATCCAGGACCTGGATGTCTTGGGCCCGAACATCCAGGACCTGGATATCCAGAGTTTAGACACCCAGGACCTGGATATCCAGAGTCCGGATATCCAGGACGCGGATGTCTAGGGTCCGAACATCCAGGATCCAGACATCCAGGGTCCGGACATCCAAAGTCCGGACATCCAGGGTCCAGACATACAAAGTCCGGACATCCGGGCTCTATGTACTTACAACTTTATATTTTTCTATTGTCGTTAGCTTTGACGGAAAATATTTCCAACTCATAATATTTATTGATGTCTCCGGGATACTGCAAAAGTTGCCAGTTGACTCGCTAAATACATAAGCATGTTGTATATTGTGATATACCAGAGTGCCGCGCCATGATGCACGGAAAAGTTTTGCTTCTCGTTATCGTCGTCACCCGAAGGAAACTTTATTATTATAAACAGAAGGAAATATCGTAAACGGCGTGTGCCTCGCGCGTTACAACTTTAATAACTTGAGGTATAGTTGCGAGAACGGGAGAGCGTATACAACGAACCCTCAGGTCGCTTCACACTGTTCGTTACCTTCATCTATCCTCGGTGAATATTTTCTCTCTCTCCAACGTCATCGTTCAACGCCATTTTCATCCCTCTCTAAGGAGTGCGGGCAAACGCTGCAACAACCGCGGGAGCTGTGTAGAGAGTTGGCCTCCGCGAAGCGCAACTTGGCACAACACCGGAGATGGAACTCCAGACGTAATTTCCGGTTTTCTGGAGGGTAGCGGACGAAAGGGGAAGCGAAAGACGAGAGAAGCCGCGAAGCGGCGGTGAGAGGAACCAAGTTAGCTAGTGTACATCGCAGTGCTACTAAAAGACGATCGCTCACTCCGCAGACTCTTCCATCTCTTCCACCGCAAACTCAGCGAAAGATAGCCAGAGAGATTTTAACTCGAGTTATCCCAAGTCGAAATTTTTGGCAGCTACTTTGAGATTAAGAGTGTCGTTGAACGTCCTGCGAGCCTTAGTAGGGTTGTTTGGGTGTAAGGAATAAGGGTTAAAAGAGGGTTAAAGGTGGATGATGAATAGTCGTAGGTGTGAGGCGATTGAAAGTCATGGAAGTGACATATGATGACAAGTAACAAAACTGTACTTGAAGGGATGATGCTTGATGGGATGGAGGCGCTGTGGTTGAAATTACAAGTCTAAATAGACTCACGTTACATCAAAGTGACAAGATTTTAACAAAGATGACCAGATTTGGTATCAAAGTAACAGCAGTAATGGCAAGCTAAGGCAGTTAATAAATTAAAAAAAGTACCACATGTCGACCACTGCTTCCCATTCTGGACAAAGGGACCAGAAACTAAGATTCCGGTACTTGCCCAACATCTTCTTCGTCAAAATTCTAAATTCCAAGTCTAAATACACCCATCTTCAATCAAAATGACAAAATTTGAACAAAGATGACCAGATTTGGTATCAAAGTAACAGCAGCAATGGCAAGCTAAGGCAGTTCATAAATTTATAAAGGCACCACAAGTGGATCACTATTTTCCATTCTGGATAAAGGGACCAGATATTAAGATTCCGGTACCTGGCCAACATCTTCTTCGTCAAAACCATCAAATTGCTACTTGCTTACAAATTGGAAAGAACATTTCTAACCTAGCACTTGATGACAAAGAGACCAAAAATTACAATTCCAGTACCTGGCCAACATCTTCGTCGTCAAATCCATCAAATTGCTACTTGCTTACAAATTGGAAAGAACATTTCTAACCTAGCACTTGATGACAAAGAGACCAAAAATTACAATTCCAGTACCTGCCCAACATCCTCTTCATCAAAACCATCAAGCTGCTACTGTTTTGGAAATTGGAAGAACTTCCGTTTACCCTAGCTCTTGATTACAAAGGCATCGAATTAGTACCAAAACAACATCATATTGCAGACGTCATGAAGCAAAACAAACCAACATAAAGGAAACTCGCTTTCGCGCGACGTTCAACCAGAGGGTAATAAAGCCATCTTGCAGCCTCGGAAATCACCCGCGCAAGTCTCTCGGCATACAAACCTCCCTTCGACCCTCCCGAACGTCCCGACCATCGGGAGAAGGAGCGGAGGGTGCGGCACCACCAGAACCAGAAGAGGGTGGAGATGGAGGCCGAGGATAGCGATCTATACTGCTCCGGTGCACCCCTCTCGTCGTTGCCAAGGCAACCACCGTTCAACCCCTTCCACTCCCGCGCCATCCACCATCCCAACCCCCATCCGTGAAAGCGCAGAGATTGCGCCCTTATCTCTCGCCCCCCCCCCTGCCCTGCCCCATCCTCCTGCAATCCTGCTTCTCCTTTCCTCGCTTTTCCCCCTCTTATTTCCTTTCTCATTCTAACCTCCAAGAATCTTCCTACTCCTTGTCTCTCCCTCTCTCTATCCTATTTAGTCATATAGAAGTTTATGTTATACATATATGTATAGAATGTATGTATTATGTAGTTATGTATACCTATATATATGCGCTGGAATACTCATCTTCCTTGTTCCTTGGGAGCAAAGTCTTGAGTCCTGACTTTGGTGTTCGCAGCGAGAATCCAAGCAGGAAGCGTTGCCTCCATCTTGTCTGCTTTCCCAAGAATGTAAAGTGATATGAGATGGATGGCGGAGCTTACTCGATGGTCATTGGCTGCCATTTTCCAATTTGATTATCTTCGGTTTGAGGCAAAATCAGGTAATCATAACATACCCACAGAAAAACGTATTATGGCAGCCAATGATACCAAACATAACCTCAATCTTGAAAAAAAAAGAACTTTTTACACCATCTTCTTTTCTTCTGTTCTAAAATCTCGTTACATTTACTTTCTTCCCCTTTTAGGTTATTTCTTTCGTATTTTCCTGGAGCACCCAGCATAAATCAAAATCCCTCGTACAATCCAATTTACGCTGAGGTTAAAGAAAACCTTCTTCCTTCAACGTTTCTGTTCTGCCTTTTTCTATCTCACCCTCTCGAGTCTCGTTTGACCTGTCTTTCTTTCTTTTTTTTTCTGTCCCACCAGAAGCAGAAGCAGCAGCACAGTTCGCCCCCTTTTTCTCTCTCGTCTCTAGAGTTTCTCCTCGTTCAACACCCGCGTCGCTTTCTTCTTCTTCTTCTTCTTCTTCTTCTTCTTCTTCTTCCTCACTTCTACCTCTCCCTCGGGAAGCAGAGAAGGGAGGAAGCCGGCGAACTGATAACGGTTTGATGTATGGCCCAGTGACGTCACTGGTCGAGGGGAAACCCGGGGCCAAGAACAGATTACACAAATCGATAGGGTTACGAACAAAGGAGAGCTGCTGCTGCTTGCTGCTTCTGCTTGGCCGACGGCGAACACTTCGTCGTTCACGAAGAAGAGGGAAGAAAGTAAAACGGACGCGCGTTTGCCTCGACGACTTCCTTCAATGCAACTATAACAAGCCAATGAAGTAACGAGACTTGGGAATGAAGGCGGACATGAAAACATTTGACCCTAGAAGAGACCACATTGTTGCATCAATTTGACACCTCATCTTTCTGCATTCATAACGTGGCCTGAAGTCAGTATTCTTTAACGTAGTTATAGTGAAATCGATACGTCACCGCGGTTCATGCCTGTCCAAATGGAATTTCGTTTCTTCAATTTGTTTAGCAATGGCAGGCTAAAGAGAGAAACCCTAACCCAATCATTTCTAATGACAACATATGGTAGACCATTGACGTCATAACATTGGGATTGGGAATGACACATTTTGTAAGGAGCAAAGTCAACGAGTTGCTTTCTGAATTTAAAGACGCTTTAATTTCAGAAATGCCCATTAGCATTAAGACTTCAAATGTTAATCCCACTTGTATGACGTAGAGTTGAAAACATTAAACCCTACAGAAGACCACAATGTTATACCCATTTGACACCACATATTTCTCCATTCATAGCTTGGCCTCAAATCAATATTTTTTAACGTAATTATAGTGAAATCGAAACGCCAGACAGTAAGCCACATGTCTGTCCGAACGTGATTTCGTTTTGTCAATTTGTTTAGCAATGGCAGGCTAAAGAGAGAAACCCTAACGTAATAATTTGAAGTTACAACAAATACCAGGTGTAAGCCATTGTCATCATAACATTGGGATTGGGACATATTTTTTCTAAGGAACCAGATCCAGTTGCCTTCTAGATTTAAGAAGGCTGACAAATTTCAGAAATACCCATTAACATTAAGCTTTCAAATGATAATCCCACTTTTATGACTTTTACTTCAATAACCATTTCCTTTGTTCCTTTTCATCGTTATCTGTCTTCATGAGAATCCCTTGATTCTGCTGATCGTGTCGCCCTTTTCCCTCTTCATCGTTTCATCCGTTATCTTCCACGACCTTCTATAGCTCAAACTCTCAACGAAAGATATAAAAATTTAATTCCTCGAGGAGGAGAATGACGTGCCGGCTAGATGCCCGAGGCGCCTACAGCTTCCAAGCCCTTCCACCTTCTTCATCTTCTTGTTCTTTTTCTTCTTCCACTTCTTTTCCTTCTTTTAAATCCTCCTGGCGCGACTCTACCGTGCTCTTTTATTCTCCTATGAACTCCTCTCTCAGCTCCCCGACCTTTTTTATTTCCTCCCCTATCTCATGTCCGGCCAACCCTCCACGTTCTCCAGCAGCAAAGCCCTTCCCGTTTCACTCTCTTCCTTTTTATTCTTTTCTCCCCACTTCGGTTATAGTTATTGGCATCGGACCAGCCATTGTCATCTTGCAATAAATGACCGATGCAACATTCTTGAAAATCCTCAGATTAAATGTCATTCAACTATTCCTTAAGAAAATATTGGAACCTTTCAAACCCTTCTTCAAAATTTAAAAGGGTGGATGACCTTCTAACAGGTTTTAAATATTTAATGTGGTGAATTCTGCAACAAGATTGATTTCTCTCTAGAATCATCAAGTATAATTTAATTATTCCTTAGGGAAATTTGGAACCCTTCAATCCCTTCTCCCAAATTTAAAGGAGTGTGAATGAGGGTTTAAATATTTGGTAAATTCTGTGCCACAAATTGCAACAAGATCAATTTCACTCCTCTGACTTTCCACCCTAAATTAACAAACAAACCGAGAAAGAAACGAAGGGCTCCGACCATCAGGAGATAAAAAAATAAAGATAGAAAGATAAGGGAGCTTTACACAGCCTGAGATAAATTCTAGAGAGGAACTATATATAGAAAGCGACGTAGGAGAACCATAAACTGCGTAATCCGTACATAAAATGTCCGACCACCCAACCAGCAGTTTCTCTACTCCGCCTTCACCCTCCCCACAACCCCATCTCACCCTCTCCAAAACCTCCGATAAATCACAAAATCTTTTCTGACGAAAAATACAATAAAAAATCGCTAAATTAATACTGAAATTAAAAAAAATAGATGCTTAAAATCGATTCTCCGATTTCGAGAATGAAAATGGATGCTGCGAGTCTGGTACGAATCGATGCGGTAATTTTGCCTCATCTATATAGTCGACTCTCAGCATCCTCCGTTCCTCGTCTCGTCGTCTGGTCCGGAGGGATGAAATATGGTGGGGGATAAAGCCAGCAAGGGTGAGACCAAACAGCGAACGTAAAACCCTTCTCCCCCCCCCCCTTGACTTCCTCCAGACGCGGAGGAATCTGAGGTAGCTCGGAGAGACGAGAATCGCGCAGCATCAGATAGCTTTGGCCTTAATATCCCTCTCTACTCCAGGAAACCACGGAAACGGGGGACCTATGAACCCTCAGAGACGAGTTGTGTGTCCGGAGTCAATGTACACGATATACACACGACTCATATATATACATGTGCACTGATATCCTATACAAGGATGTTCGAGGTTTGGATTAGCGTAGGTGCATGCAACCCTTGCCGGATGGATGCACGAGCGAAGGGTTGAAAGTTGTCTGGAATCGATTGAGGAAACTTGCGATATACATGTATTTATCTATCTGGAGAAGTAGAGAATTACATCTCAGGGATGTCACGAAAGATGTAAAAGTGTGGGATGATAGATTGAGATACACGCCGTTTCCACATTTTATTTGATGTCGAGTGTCACGGATATTCGAGGCTCGATGGTTAAATTCAGATGTTCAATGACTCGATATCCCAAGATTTTCACATCCTAACATTCAGTGTCTAATATCCTAAACGTCGTGATGTCCTCATATCCAACATATAATGTTTCAAAATGTGATAGTCGTAACGTCCTGACATCCAACGTTGACATCAAAGTCTAACATCCAAACGTCCTAATATTCAATTTTTAGTATCTCAAAATCCAAACATCCTAATATCCAATTTCCAATATCTCAAAATACAAACTTCCTAGTAGCCAGCATTTAACATCTTAAAATCCAATGTCTAACATCCAAACGTCTTGACAAACTAACATCTAACATCCATACGCACCAAGAACCTAACGTCTCATATTCCAACATCCAGATGACCCAACGTTTAACATCCGAACGTCCAATGTCGTAACATCCAACGTCCCAACATTCAGATGACCTAACGTCTAACATCCAAACGTCCACTGTCGTAACATCCAACGTCCTAACATCCAGATGACCTAACGTCTAACATCCAAACGTCCAGTGTCGTAACATCCAGATGACCTAACATCTAACATCCAAACGTCCAGTGTCGTAACATCCAACGTCCTAACATCCATTTTTCCAAATATCCAGCGTTTTTTAAATGCAAAAAAGAGAGTTAGAAAAATGTATCTTTGATTAAACTGAAACATTTTAAACTCTTTAAGAAGAGAGTCTGGCATCGCGTTCGCGTTAGTGCCGAATGGCTGATGGTGATCCCAACAGACAAGCGTATAACGTCTTCGTTGCAGCTTCCGTTGGTGCAAACGAACGTATGCAAGACATTCAAGATGAAGGCTGCTTTGTAGGTGGATATCGGTAAGCAGAAATCAGTGTTTGGGTGGCGCCTTCTCCGTCGGGTCTTCGGAACTCAACGCTCTTATTTCTTCCCCGGGATTCAACCGAGACTCTCGTTGACTTCGTGGCTCTCTCTCTCTCTCTCTCTCTCTCTTTCTCTCTTCTCTTCTCTCGTCTCAACGATTCAAGAAGACGAAACGGACGAAATAAAGAGACGGAACGAAAAGCGTGTATCATTCTCTCTTTGGACTATCCGGACGCTCCTTAGCATTTACGGCTCGAATATCGCGACTCACTCGAACCAAGTTACAGCAGCGGCAACAGCAACAGAAACCTCCGGTTACGGAGATGATCGTGATTCTTACTGCTATGCTGATGCTCTGGAACGCTACCAAGAACTCGACGCGACTTCGTTAGGGTCTTCTTCTTCTTCTTCATGAACGAACGTTCTGTTGTCCCGCGAAACGTCGCGGTGACACACGGACAAATCTTGGAACGTTTAGAATTGTGAGGGAATTAATTGTTAAAGGGGTAAGGGGTGAAATCTGTAGGAGAAATTTTTTTTTACGGATATTTGGAAGGTGGCAAAGTGAAAAGAAGTTTAAAGAAGATGGGGACATCGATATTTAAGAAAAAAAAGGGTTAGAAGGAAAAAAATCCACTTGAGTAAAGAGAAAAGTTAAACTTTCAAAAGTGTAAAGGGCTTACAAATGAAACTCTAAAAAAGGGTCTAACGGGTTCAATAATTTCAATAATTTTAATTTTTCAAAAGTTTAAGGGCTAAGAAAATCAACTCTAAAGAAAAATTAAGAGTTTAAGACCTTAATTATATAAAAGGGTCAATTAGGTTGAAAATCGAACAAGTAAACTTCGAAAAAGTTTCAAGCAGGTTTAAAGTTCAGAAATTCAACTTTTTAAAAGGTTCACAAATAAAAAAAATCGATTCTAAAAAAAGGGTCAAACGGGTTCAAAGTTCAATAATTTAATAAAAAGAAACGGTTTGAAGGGCTTAAAACATTAAACCTTTTAAACCTTTTTCTTCTTAAACGCCATATATATCTTAATCGAAATCGAGTCATACAAATCGATTGCAAATATTGAAAGCCCGATTTAATAAAAACGTTTAATTGGGACAGAAATGTCCCAACTGAAAACGCTTTAACGTTGACGGGACATTTTTGTCCCAATAAAACGTTTTTAAACGTTTTTTGTCCCAACTAAAAATGTTTACTTGGGACAAATATGTCCCAACTGAAAACGTTTTAACGTTGACGGGACATTTTTGTCCCAACCAAACTTTTTAGTTGGGACATTTTTGTCCCAACTAAAAAAAAAAATCATTACATTACTACAGGCATTGAATTTTAATCGAGTGTGCATACAATGTTTCATAGTAACGCGCTTTAAGGACCACGCACGTCGTACGAGGAAGTTGTCGGTCTACTCGGCTCGTCTCGCGACGTTTTTTATCCTTCCGAAAGTGTAATTGAGCTTGTCCTTCAGTCGGCCCTTTCGAGTCCAAAATGAGTTACGAGGCGCCTCTCGTTTTACGATGTACGCAGCAATTCGTCTATTTTTCCCTTTAATTTTTTTATTTCTTTTTTTTTTCGTGATACGAAAGGTAAAATTTAT
>JABMBT010069494.1:0-19532 GCA_018906895.1 Odontocolon sp. PSUC_FEM 10030002
GGGGGGGGGGGGTGAATGGAAAGTGACGATAGGCTTTTGCGATCCCTCAGGTCCGGAATCGAGAACGAGGCAGGCTTGCAATATTGCTCGGCATTATGTGCTAACAAGCACGTCAATGGGCATTTTGGCCCGATTGAAAGTAGTTTATAGCCCAGATGGTGTCTCGATGAACTCTACTACCCGCACCATGGTATATATGTACCACCGTTCTCTCTATACTACTGTCTCAATGCGGTGCTGTACTCGAGCGTAATCGGTACGACAAGCGAATCCGTTTTTTGAACATGTGTTCAACTCACACACGAGAGCGAGAACAGCGACAGCAGTCTCCATTCTCGCGTAGCATTCGATGTGCTTCCGTGGAATTGTTATGACATCATGATTTCTTTCCTTTTCACCGTGAAAGCGAAAAATTGGTCCCCTGCTGTTGTGAATTTCGAGTACCCGACCGATGTGCTCGGTCTATTATCAAATTCATCCGAACGATCAACGAATCATTTCGATTAATTCCAGACTAATAAATTGTGGTTAAAAATGGCGAAAGCCTGCATAGAGTCGACGAGGCATGAATATTTTTCACAAAAAGTGGGTACAAAAAAGTAGATGAAACGCGCGAGATGACCTAACTCGCGAATTCGATGAACCCCACGAATTTCTCTGCTTTGCAGAGAAAGCGCAAGCTCGTATACGTTTTTCGGCTCTTGGGCTCATTATATTTCGTATTTTCCACGGGCAAATACATCGATATTATTTACGATGGTCCCGAAGGCGCGAATTGACGGGAAGCTTAATTAATCGTGGCTGGCCGGAAGTGGGTGGAACGTGAACGCGGAAGCGGTGGAACTAATTTCCTGTAATTAGCAGCGAGGTAGTGATGTTGCTGGCGCTCCCCCGAGATTTCCAAGCTCTGTATTACTCTCCTACCCTTGGGATTTTGATGACCAAAAATGTAAATTCACCGTCCTGTGTCATGAGAGACGAGTGCGGAGGATACAGGAGGAGAGACTGAAAATGTCGAGAAATATTTCTATTAGCCGAATCGACTCGTTGGGTCGATCGTCATAATAATTAACGAATATTATTAGAAATTGCAATACATAAAACACATGTGAAAAAAAAAGAAGTTGCTCGTATCACTATTTTAAAGTCACAAGTTTCTGGTGTGGTTTACAAAGTCCATAAAGCTTCTGGAACCGCATGAGCGCCGAGGATTTTCCAGTATAAAAAACTCGACGCCCGAAGGTCTTGGATGAAAGCGCATGGAAACGAGAGGAAATTCAATTACACCCCCTCTAGCATCCAATATTGTTCGACTAGCTGCTCGTGAGTGGTGCGGGTGGTACAGGAGTGAAGCGGTGCGGAGGGTCCGAGCCAGTGGCAAACACCCCATAAACAAGGGTGAGATTTTATATGTGAACGGCACAGCAACGCAACATTCGTCGTCCTCGGTGGTGGAGAAATGAACGAGAATGAGAAGCATAGAACTGGGTTACAGCATGTACGATTGTGTACGAATCCTGCCTGCGAGGAATCCTATCCTCGAGATATATAGTAAAAGTATACATATTCAGATGCTCAACTTATGGAAGCGATTCAGGATGAGACATCAAGCCGCTCCCACTCGATGAAATATTGGTATCCGAAACGTCGAATTACACCAGACCGAATTAAATTCTTTCTTTCCCTCCTTCGCTAGTCCGGGTATTACTTTCGATCGATCTCTCGCATATTTATTGTACAAGTTTATATATATTTTTTGCGATCTGTACGTACTACGCGAAATGGTTCATAGACAGGCATTTCAGGTTTTAATACAAGACGTAAAAGTTTGCAACAACTTAAACCGTTGATTAAATTTCACAGTCGCGCATAGATACAATCGGGTTTGTAGCTCGTTCACGCTTGGAAACTGGAATCTCGTAGTAGCCACAGGAGATGAGCCTGTCGGAAAATATATTGGCATCGGGAACTCGCTAAATTACTTCAAGCGGGGTAGAATTAAATTCTTTTCTTTCCCTCGCCCTTTCACGATCGAATCGATCGGAAAGAACGAAAAGTGTGCTCCAACACCGTCGCTATATTGCCTACTAAAACGAGGACCGGAGATAACTACGAGAGGGCGGCATCTCTACTCGTGCACCATATGTTTCGATTTAACAGCTCTCTACGCGGCACTTTCTTCTTTTGCTTCCTCCAAACCTGGATGAGGCAGTACCGATAACCGTAGTTACCGCGCTTATTCTATCGAGGAATAACACGGGAATAGAGAAGAATCGAAGTGAGATATCGCAGACTCCTGATGCGGTGCGCCGACGTTGATGGATCACTCATGAATTATAGAAACTTGGAATATACGTCGCAGATGCTTGAATTTCTGTACAATATTGCGAAACAACATTTTCGACAAGATTTCATGCCCCAGCAAACCGGGCTACGCGAGCCCCGAGATTTCCTAATTGCCAATACGAGGAACGTATTTTACATCCTCTCGAGGAGCTTAAACGATTTAGAAGCTTGTCTGTAAAGTGCCTGCGATACCTGAGCTTTCTCTTGTTCTCGCTCGTTCAGAAATTCGTTCTCGTTCGATTTAACAGAAAACGTTGTTTCGTCGAGTCCATCAAGGGGATGGGTCGAGTGATTGGAGAGAAGGTTGATAATAGAGGGGGAGCCATTTTGCAGACGCTAATGACTCGCGAGAGCTCCGTGCATTCGGCAATTCGTCGATTCGTTCGAAGCACGCGAGAATTAGTACGGAATGGCTTTACGTGTCATTTTACGAGGCCCGAGCATCGATCGATTGCTATATCCACTCTTATTAGAACCAAACCAAGAGAGGGGCTTCCTCGAAATTTCGGGACTTTATGTCAGGTTTTTATTGCGATATCGATGGGGTACATGTATGTGGGCTGTGGAACGAAAGAAATCTGGTATGTGGAAGCTGATGGGATAAGCTGTTCGAGTTCTGGCACACGATCAGTGATCAACACCCCACAGTGAATGGCCGGTTAAATATGTGTTTATAAAAAAAGTGTAGCTTCCTTCCAAATATACATATCCCGATAAGAGGAATCTCGAAACAATAACTTGGAAGCTTATGTACAACTCTAATATTCTTTTTATCAAGAAACATCCAGGCAGACGGAAAAAACGTGAAATTCCAGAGCTTGAGTAAAAAAGGACGAGCGAGTCTGAAGAGCGACGATATTTCGGCAGTGCCGGCGACAGTATCGTATAATGAAATGAGCAAGAGTCAGCCTTCGCCCCTCGATGCCTCCGGCTTCGTTGTTTCCTCGGTGAATAAGAGATGAGGCAGGTACTTGCACAAAGTAACTAATCCCTATGTCGTGGCGGGACTTACAAAAAAGACTCGAGAGTAACAAGAGCGGATGCCTCGCTGGTTGTAGTATATGGCGGAATAGACTCGGCGCTGAGGAAACAGAAAACGGAGGAGAGAATAAGAGAAGAGGGTTTCCAAGGGATAGTAACTCTGCTGGGTAAGCGAGAAGAGATCCCCTACCCGCGAAAAGTTGAGGCTCTTAGCTCGAGCCTCTTCATAATGCATCGCATTCCCATTTTCACGATTCTTCGTTTTCCCCTGTATTTTTCCTGTCCCATCCTTTTTTCCGATCTGTTTCATTCCTTCTATTCTTATTTCTATATCTTACTTCTCGTCCCTATTCTCGTACAAACACAATGAGACATATATCTATACACGTACGAGACCCTTCTCTCCTTTTTAATTCTACCCTTCGACGTCAACCACCCTTGATCCATTGTTCCGCGAGGATTCCTTTCGTTCCTCAGCCTTATCCGTATGAATTCGCCCGCGTTCGCGGAGGTCTTCCTAGAAAGGAATTTTTTTTTTCGACGACAGCTGCGAGAATGATCGAGGTGAGGATAATACGTTAAAAGGAAAAACCGATATTGACCCTGGAGCATGATTCCCTAGTTGTTCTGAACTCGTCTCGCTCGTCATACAAACGAAATTGGAAAGGTAGGAACTAGTGGATTCACATACATATAGTAAGTGACATTAGTGTCTTCGCCCGAGGATAAGCAACTCTGAAAATGACAATCCTTAATGTCACTTCCTGTACTCATGAAGGAACATAATTTGTTCAAATGAAGATGTATGTACCACAAAATATCCAAGGTGAACGCGTTTTCGAAAACAACGTGAAATTCTCGGTTATCGACTGATTACAGGCTTTCACTCCGTGATGAGAATCTTAAAAGAACGATTGCCCTTGCATCGAGGCTCGTGAATTCCAGTTGCCGTGGGGGTTGGGGAACATTCCCGGAGGATTAATCGGGAACTCGTTGAGGTCTCACAATTCCTGATTGCCGGGCCTGTGGGAGCTGATCGAGAAAGGTAGAAGATTCGTAGGTTCCTATATATATATAGGTAGGTATGTCGGTGGTGTACGGTGCTGACGCAATTCCCAAATCGTTTCTCATGTTTGCGTCTATCGCTTTCTCCACGCGTCATTTACCTTTTAACCGCGTTCTTGCTACCTCCTGGGCTATATCTTGGAATCGATTTCCCCATTCGGAAACTTGTCGATGGGGCGAATTACTTTGTTCCGACCGAAACCACATCAACATCAGTTGGTAATCGTTTTTGTAACAAAAAGATGTATAATGAAACAATTCAGCTGGACAAATTGAGTTTTTGGGGCTGTTTGCAGTTTTTTTTTTTTTTGCGAATCTGAATACTTCTTTCGTGTAATAGAAACGAAAACTTCCGAAGCCTGATAAAGGCACCTCATTCGACGACTCAATCAAAACGTCATGAAGAACCGAGAACGACGACGAACTTCGCTAAATGAGAGTTTTCAAATTGTTAAAAGTTTACCGGTGCTTCTCTCGTTCTTCACGCAGATGCGAAGGGGACGATTGTGGTGAATCTCGTGGATGAAGAAACTTTCGAACGATCGTAGGAGTCTTTCCATCCTAGTCTGTTTTGGACACGACCCTCTGTCCCCCGACGTCCCGCAAATCGATTATCCCGTCACGAGACATCGAGAGAAAGATGCAAGAACGAAATGCCTGGAGGACACCTTGCACGGAGCGCACCAACGACACTTACACCAAATTTAAACGAACAAAAACGCGAGTCACATTTCATTCGTCTACTTTGATATCATTCTTTATTATTCGAGACATGGACTCGCGATAAATAGGTTCTTTCGCCCGAATCGACTGCGACTGATATTTTACGATAACCAGCGCGAAGAGATACGTGACGTTTTCGTGAAGCTCGAAGGATTTCAATGTCACTGGTATATCTTCGCTAAAAGCTGTACAAGTCCGCATTTGGGGTGGGTTTCCTGGAAATGGTGTAGGGTCGCGACAGCCGAAGCTTCGGGAAAACCAAGTAAACCGTATAGAAAGCGGCACCCTTGCTGACTCTTCATCCCCCAAAATCCCTGTTGGTATCCGAGAAACGAAACGCATGGTAATATGGGTCTTTGCCGCGCACGAGGAGTCACTCTACCGATATAGTTAGTCGAAACACCGTCGACGGTGTTTGATGACTCGTGCGTGGCTCGAATGTTTCGACTATTATTCGGCCAGAAACTATCGTGCACGATTGATTGTGCAATTAGCCACTGCCATTTGGACATTGGATCCTCGTTGGAATATTATCCACCTCCTGCTGCATGGTTTCCCTCTTTTGTAATTCTCTCACGTACTTTGAATCAACGGTCTACGCAAATCTACAGAGCACACGCGACAAACAGAACATCCTATTTGTACAATGTCTTTATATTTATCGATCAAATTTGTCCTGTTTCTGTGATGAACATTTTTTGCACATTAGCAAACCGCATTGGCTCAGCAAAGCTCAGCTAACCACCCCAACTTTCATCGCTCCCGTACACACGTATAATGCATTATCGTAAATAAAGTGCTTTTACATATATTTCAGAAAGTTTCCGGCCTCGAACTCGGATGGGGTATATATATGGAGGGTTCTGCAATTCCCCGGCTCAACCGATCAGAGGGAGCAAAAGAGTGGAATATGAAAAGGCAGGCATATACATCGCGTGAACCGCGTAGCTGCGAATCAAAGAGGTCCGGAATTCAATTGAATTCCAATTCTGAATGCACCATTCTCTCACTCCTTTCGAATTGTACGTCGAACGCTAAAACCGAAAGTATACTAGCACAGAAAAAACGCACGAATATGTTCGAGGCATATGCAGAGGCATATTCTGCTTTGCATGCCTGTAACTACAAAGCGGGGAAAAAAAAATCGAGAGAGAAAAGCAATCCTTTTGACTGAACGGAAAGAACGGGGAACGCAGGCCGTATGCTTGGTTACGAAACTAATGCGCCAATTAAGCAGCCCTAAGTTGTCCTATTGAGTCGCTGCACTCGGTCGACCGGCATTCTAATTTATTCATAATTACACGTTCTCGAGGGTGATGCCTAGAAGCGTTGTCTCAAGAATACCAATTTTCGCGTGAACATTGGATGGATTTGGGTAAACACAATAAATTTAATCCGAGCAATCGAACAAATCCGGCTAAGACCGAAGCAAATCAGATAAAAGAATTGGAGACGAGCCATCGAATAAAGCTTACTCGAATGGCTCAACGTTGAAAAACTTTACTGACACACGAAACACTTTGTCGTTGCGTTCAACGCGATATATGCTTGTGTTTAACGTTATTTTTTACCAGCGAGAACGTTAAGTCGAAATTCGAAATTCGTGAGAAACACATTTTATCGCGAAGCGAGTGAGTCGACGGTGTTTCACCCGTTTGTTTCCTTCCACCGACAGCGCGCAAACGGCATTCGTGCACTAATAAGCCAGAAAATATCGTAACGATAACGAGTCAACAGTCGCGGGCTACCCCTTTTTCTCTCGTAACTCAGGCCTAAAAAAAAAAAAAAGAAGAAATTGTAAAGGCATCCGCGCTCGTTGGACTCGAGTATCGCCTCGTCGAGCAACGATGGGAACAAACTTGTCGCGGTTTTGCCTCCACCGACGTCGACTACGACGACGGCGACGACGATAACGACTAGGACGAAACATCAAACGAAAAGCTCTCTCCTCCATCGTCTCGTAATCGTGGCTCTATTCGCTTGGCGAGAGCATACTTTAGCATTGCGACGCTTCGTCGCGATAACCAGAATGCCGGATACATTATACACCGTGGAGCGGCCGCAAGCTCGTGGACTTGCAATTCCCGCGCTGGCTTGGCTTCTATTTCGGTTGCTTTAATTAGAACTGCATAAGAAGAAGAGGAAGAAAAAATAATCTGAAAAGTGTGTGGTGAAACAGGCACAACGTTGGTTCGCTTATTTCCCCGTATTCGCGAATTACACCCTGCTCAAACGGTGTTTTGCTCGAGCACAATTTTTTTTCGGCAATTAAAATCATTTTGTTCGGTTGCCTCGATGCGCATTGTCGAGACGACACATTTGTACATCTCGTTTGTATAACTCACATTGAGTATAGCCAACACGAATGACACGTCACATCGTCGTTGCACCGTGCAATGTAAAAATGTATACATGTAATACGCGGATACGCATCCACCTCTCCGGGGCGTAAAAGCGCGCCTCGGTTCAACGAACACATCGAAAAGAGCGAAAGAGAGAGAAAGATGCGACTGCTAATTGGACTTAATTAATTTAATTAATGCGCGGATAAGCGGCCTCGTCGCCAGCACGCTGCCTTGTCCTCGCCCCAGCCTTTGCAAAGAAACCTTCGGAAAGCAGCGCGATAAACGTTAAGCCACTCTGCCTTGTTGATACGAAGACGGGTCTGTCCGTTCGTGTCAATGATCTTCATCTACTTGCCAGCCCTCTGCTTTCTCGTGTCTTCCGTGTACTCTCTATGATACACGGAGGGTTACTGTTTAATTAAATAAATCTCGTTCGTTGGATCTCGAACGAGATGAAAGCTGCTATTGTGCTTTACAAAATGACTCATTTTTAGGATTTTTATGTAAGACGATTGGCAGGTTAAAAAAAAATACTGCCATTAAAATTGTCCAAGTTACGTAATATTCTGGTTAGTAATTTCGTGATAAAAGCAGTGGTCAACAATAGAGAGTTTCCAACTGTTGGGTATACCAAGTTTAATGCGAATAGCCTGGTGCTGCACGTGAATACCGAAGTTGAATGCACTAGCAAACTCGCATGTATACCGAAGAACACAGACACCATGGGAAAATGTGCATGCACAGTCTATTGGTAGGTTAGCACGGTTGTACACGCACAGAGGGGTTAGCCTTCTTCGCGATATTCTAGAAATAGCGGTGTGTTTTCCCTCGGAGGGGATCGAACTCGCGACCTTAGCGAGTTACACACTAGCCGTGTCCAGTGTATTTTTAGTCTGGCAAAATGAAAAACATGTACGTTCCCTAGCTTCGCAAATGTCTTCGCTATCTTCCGTTCCTCATCCTTTCTCTTCTTCTATATCGCTCGATATCCATTCGTTACGATAGCGATTTTCGCGATGAAAAAGACCCCCGAAAAAGTTGGAGATTCATCTTCGAGTTCCGGTCAATTACAAAGTAGACAGCAGATCTGTTGTCGAGCGTGCAGCTCATCGAGTGTATAGGTAAAATTAATTTATTCTCGTTAAATCGTCGTATTTATCGCGCTTGTTTTCTTCGGGAAAAAGAAGACGGAAGAGTCGAGAAGGGTGGATTTTAAATATGCACTCTCACGGACTCGTTTCTCATGCCGATTTATAAACAAATCACGCCACCGTTCGAATATCTGTCTTACGGCTGTTCTATATCTAATTCATCTCCCTCTGCAATAATTTCACGTTCACTCTCTCGTTCTCTCTCTCTCTGAATCCACCCTTAACTCGAAACTCTTCGTCCCCGAAGCGCAACCCCTTTTTGCCAAGAACAGCACCCTCGCGCTCGTTCGTTATCTCTTTTTGTCGGTAGATGGAGCGACGGCTCCCGTATACTCGCTATTCGATTCTCTCTCCAACGTGCTCGCACGTCGCAGTCGACCAATCTGGCGCACATTTGCATGAAACCCTTTCGCCTAACCCCTCTAACGCCAGTTATGGCGAAACCCCACGAAATAGCGGCCGGTGGAGCGCGCATTCCGAGCACCGGATGAAATATTCATTTAATTATGACTGATTAAAATATAGATAGCATGTTACGTGCTGCATTACACTGCTGGATGGAGAACGAGAGGGCGCGCGCACTCAGTTTCACGTGAACGAGGTACAGAACTTTCTCCTCTTCTCTTCGGCAGCATCCCGAAACAAGGATCTTCGAGAATGAATAAAATCTTGAAAGCGTAGGCCCCGGGGCCTAATTGCCCGTGAGAAATTCGAATGAATTCAAAAGACCGAATCCTCGACGACTTGTCTCGTTTTCGTTCTCTTCCAGCTTTTCGAAAGTTCGCCGACCCATCTATTCAGCAAAATCCAGATCTCATTTTCATAAAGTTTCTCTTCGAATGCTCGGCAACATTTCAATATCTTTGATGGATGTACAGCGTCTATAATTCTGATTCAAAATGGCTCAGAGATCTTTACGATAAAAGCTTTTAAATGATAACAGGTATGAAAATGGAATGGACGAAGAAAGTGGAAAGATATACAGTGCGAACAAGTTATTCACATTTTCCATTTGTCAAAAAGTTCTCGACACACAGCAGCGGCGAGGGACGATTTATCGGAGCGAGCTTTGAAAGAGTCGTTAAGTGCATCTTTGGTAATTAAAATATGCCTAGCTTCTCGTACAGACACACCGATACTCTCACTTTGATATACTACGGAGAGCCCGAAAATAGTGAGAGTCGAGCAACGGCAGGGTTGCCTAATGATGACGATGCAACGGTGAGCTTAATTTGGAACGAGAGACCTCTCGTAGATAAATGATAAGGCAGGAACGTTCGTGGTATTTCCTCTTCGTTGCTCGTCTCCTTTCTCAGAACTATATACCTACGAAACTCTGTGACAAATGTCTGGTTTTTCACTTTTGACACGCTCCAAAATACTGTTGTCACAATCGGTGTGTCATTCGTCGAATGAGCTAATTGCGAGATTCCACATTCGTTTGGGATCGTGAAGCACAAATCTCTCCACATATGTGACAAAGTAATATTTTCATTACTGAGGACGTAATGCAGACATTTTCTCAATAATTTTAGAATTGTCGATCCTCGGAAGATTTGTACTCGAGAAGCTGTAACAATACAAAGACGAAGACTCATTTAACAAACGGATTTAGATGCAGCGATGCTATTCAAAACTGTTGTGGATGCTGGAAGGTATACATGGAGAAGTCGGAAGACGGATACATCTCGAAAACGGGAGCACGGGAGCAGCACCATTAATATCCACTCTACCTCCACTTGACAATTACAGAAATATATCCCAGAGGGTTTCTCTCGTAGAGAGTGAAGGCCTCGTACTCTTATAACCCTCGACCAATGCTCGCCACTCTCTAATTAACTATTCCTCATTAATATCACTTAACGTTTTTCCCAATCCCCACTTCGTTCGCTCAGAGGGGTGGGTTTTCCTTTCATTTTTCACTCGCACGGATATCTCGATGCGACGATGGATGCCTCTCCTGCCTTTCACCTTTCCATTATTCTTATTTCATCATCCGTGTAGTCGTACGGCTCTTCGCAACTTGAAAAGGTACTTGACACATCAATGAAGAATTTATTCAAGATCGCGTGTACAACGATGCACGCATTCGCGTGCGTGATCATCTCGAATGGTGCAGAATGACGAAAGTCACGATAAGAAGAGGTTGAAATGCGGAGCTCGCAAAGTGTTTACCGCGGTTTCCGTCTTCGCAGGGAATTTGCAATCAGGCGACTCATTGTGAAGAAAACCGCGAGACTCAAATTTTCTTCTCAGGGAAGTTGTGGACTGGATTCGAATACAATTTAACGGAAAGTTTCTCATTTATAACGGAACGGATCATCGATCGTAATAGCTTCGAGGAAGTGAACGATGATGCAGAGAACTTAATCGTCCAAAAAAACTTTATTCACGAAGCGTCGAACAGCTCTTTTGCGAATCCGTTTCGACGTACGGCGCGTGGGTCAACTAATTAAGCTGCATAATTGAGTCGGAGCCCGAGTTAATTTCTACGACGGTCCACGGGTAGTGGCATAACAGAGTCGAGGAACATAACCGTCGAATTGTCTAATTAGAGAGACCGAGAAGGAGCACTGGCACTAACAGCATAGTATAATGGTAAATATGACGATTGCCGGAGCTGGTTCTGGTCCGCGTAAAACAGCAAACTCGCGATTTCCAAGGCGTATGAACCATTCGGATAATGAGGGATCCGAGGATTTGAAAATGCCCGAGTGAAGGAAACCGAGGGTCGCTGAGAAAAGGATGGAGGGAGAAAAAAAGAGAAAATAACCCTTTCGCGTAATGATGGTGAATTAGCACGGACGTTACCTCTGACAGTCAGCCTTCGGGGTGCGTATTCAGCCAGTTGCCATAGCACAGCATTGCTGTACAATTTACCCCCCTGGGTTAGTCGAAAACGAGGGCCAACATCCCCCAAAAAATGTTATCCAGGACCACCTTTAAATTACCTTGGGATTAGCTGCGTGCATTTTATGAGCGGGTGAACGGCACAACTTTTTTAATAGCGCGATAGCGACTCTGCTCGTCGTTGGTACTGGTTAAAGCCCTTTTTTGCATTTTCACGGGGACCCTACAACCACCAGTTCCAGCATCTCCCTATAGAGAACCGACTGCCGTCGGTCACTTAAAATATGGCCCCGTCGTCGGCCATTCGAGCTTATTGCCTATCCCTTCCTGTAACCCGCGTCGCCGATTAACCCCGGCCTGCGTACGTCAGCAGTATAGAACAGCATCGAGTTGGGCCAAAGTTGAACGCGGGAAGCTGTTGCCACGTGCACCGGCAAAAGCAGCAGCGGAGGATGCCATCAACGAGGGCATCATCCCTATTTTCCTTGTACGGGAGACGACCCTGCACGAATATTAATATCACCGGAGTATCAGGGCAAGTGACGCTTTCGTCACAATCTTCCATCGAATGTAATCTCTCTCTGGTCAACTTTGGCCAGTAAGTGGAAGGTGCCGGGTTCCCGTCGGTTCGCTGGAATAACCCAGCAGCTACGGCCCTATTCGATACACTCATGAATGTAGGAATATCAATATCCGCAGCAGTTCACGATGTCCTATATTTCCGTTGAGTTACACGGTTTGGTATACGTATACCATATTATCTAGCCCTTGGGTGAATCGTCGGAAACTCGCTCAACCGAGGTTGCGGTTGTACATAGAGAGCGCCAGCAGGTTCTACCGAAACTTATACATCGTCCGCCCATCTGGTGTCCATACACTGACATCGGTGGGTAGCAGAGGGCGCGTATTAAATCGTCTTCTCTCGTACAGATCGAGTAGAAGAGGGAAGCCGCAACGGTGACTCGAGTAAACGGCTAAACGCCGAGCGAGACACGGATTAGGGAGTTATGGTCGAGTCAAACGAGAGTGAGAGACGGAGAAACGTGATGGATAGATAGAGAACGAGAGAAACCAGTTTAATTTCGGTAATCCCGTTGTTACTCTCGTTGGATTCGTAGATAAGACCTTCGGTCGGGTGGAGTGATAACTCTGAACACAGGTGGCTTTCCACCGCGCTGTGGCACTAACTGCCCCTTCGCTCTGCCTTCTCTCATTCACTTTCATTCTACTTTGCTCACTCACTCTCATCGTGATATCCAGTAGCTCTTTCCCAGCTGAAAAACGAGAGTCGCGGAAGAGAGAAGTGGCGTGAATGCAACCAAGCCAGAACCTTGCCAAGATTCTTCCCTCTAATTTTTACACGGCACGGCACTTTTACCAACGAATTGCTACTTATTTTACAGGAATCGTTCTCGTACCGGTAAACCAGCAGGATTTGCAACAACGAATTTATGGCTTCGGGATTGCACAAGGAAAATAATAATCGGCGAAGAAGCATGGCTCTTTTTTTCAGCATTTTTTTTCTCCTTCGTCTCGTTGCTACCGGCATGATCAGCCACACCGTTCGAGTCGTCTCGATTACCCCAAGACTGTCACTCCCTCTGGAGAACCACCGTCGAAGATTTATCGAGGATTTAGCGCAGAATTCGAAGTAGCTCGCGTGTCGGCCTGTACAGCTCTATTCCCGCTTGGGCGTTTCGGTAATAATTTACCTATCTGGATATAATTTCTTCATTCGAGAAACTGCATAAAATGGAATTGCACAGTTGAGGCACGGCATTTAATTTCCAAGAAACGGAGTGAAAAATATATCGTTGAAAATTACGAAATCCTGATTAACCGATATTTTTAACCAAATTTCAAAAGCCACGAATATCCAGCGTCATCGGTATGAAAATGAGAAGCGCGGTATTTCTCGTGTTATAATTACCGAAGAGTGGAATCACTCTTGGAATTTGCGCGTGTCTCGAGAAATTAGATTCCCGAAGGCTTTGCATTTGAATGAATTGATGGAAAAACAATGCGAGCTCGAAGCAACCACATGGATGATTCGCGATAAGCTCGTGAAGCGCGTGAGCATCGTTCGTGGGACTTGTCGCGGGAAATATTCTCGCAACTCGGGAACAAGGTGCTCGACATTTTTGGTCGTATATAAAAATGAAGAAGAGGGAACGCGAGGTTGAGGCAATACGAGACGAACATCGAGTGCCATCGGGATTCACGTACCCATATTCTCGTCGAGGCGAAGGGGAGGCCGCATAATAACCAAGAAATTACATCCGGACTACGAAAAGCCTATCGGGAGAAAAAGAAAAAAATTGCCAAGGGGAGAGTTATACCCGCATACGACGATGTATATATTCACGGGACGTGAGCGAACGGAAAAGAGGGATGAAAAAAACGAGCTGGTGTCTGTAGCAACGTGAAGCAGCTACGTGAGGTATATTCCTCGTGCGTATTTTTTTCACGAGATACGAGAGCCTTCGATGAGGCACATATCTTTTGTTTCTTTGCAACTCGCAGAATTCGATGACTACGAAGAGAGATTTATTCTCAAACTGTCTTCGAAATGATGCTTGAGTTGCAGAAAAAATGTAATAAAACTAGTATTTCAGACAGAAAAAAAATTCAAAAAGAGTTCAAACCGACGTAAACTTTTTTTTTATTGAGAAAAAGAGCGTAGAATAATTGTGCCGAATAAAAGAAAAACTGTGGGACCCTTTTTAATCCACTTGGACAAGCAAGACGTGAGATTGATTATCAGCAGCGTGCAGGCTAATAAAATGCAAAGCCTATTCGTACCTTAAAGTATTCCCAAAAGTGTGTAAAGACAAAGAAGTGTCGAAGTGATCGACATTTTGTCACGGAAAAGGGGTGAGTTAATTCTAATTGGTTAGCATAGCTCTTTCTATCGACGAGACGAGGAGATCCTCTCGTTTTCGCCGTCGTGTCTGCGTCGAGTCTCGAACGTCGTCGCCCACAGTTTCGTTCATCCAGTATGCGATGTTATCTCTCGTCCCAGTCCGACCGACCCTGAACCTTAAGAGATTACGAATGTCAAAGAGAATGCGGAGGGATGGAGAAGCAGCAGCTCCGGTGATGGCGAAGACGCCTCGGATCCCCTCGTTTCTCTACAACGAATCCTTTAAATCTACGTGTTTTCCTTCGCGTCAAATTGTCAAGTGGTAGAGAACCCTTTTATCGGAGAGTGCACCCCACGGGGCTGCAAAAAAGAGACGGAGGGTCAGAAAGAGGGAAAGTAGTTTAGATCTATACACCTACCTAAAGATCTTTCGACTTGTCACTGCATCTTCGCGACAGTCGATTTAGATACCACAAAATCCCCGTATTTACCAAAATATTTTCCCATTTTCCTTTTTTTTCCCTTTGAGGAAAAAATAATCTCAGACTGTTACCGAGACCGGGTGCAACGAGATAATAAATCAACCGAAGTCTCTCAACCGTTAAAAAAAGAACGTTTGGAAAGATATGGCAAGGTGTTCAAGAGGATGAACGATGCGGTTCCAGATCGTGCGGTGTACTATTTCGAGAGACGGCATTATAATAGAAATAGTCCCTTAAAACAAACATACGACTACGGACGATGGAGCGATCCACTATTTTTCCGAAAGTCGCTATATTTACTCGCGGGGGCTCGTTCCGTCATCGGGCGACCGTGTCTGGGTCGCGCAACAGATCCCAAACCCGAGTGAGCCAAGGGGCGTTGGTAGATGGGTATACGTGGAAAAAAATGTATATTCCCCTAACAACGCGCTCTGTACAAACAAATTAGTGGGTGGCTTCGGTGGTGCGTACGTGTGGCTGACTGCTGGTTGCCGGCTGCTGAATAGCAGATCCGATAGAACCAGAGAGATGTCTAGCTGCCGATGCTGTGTTGGCGGTAGCACCGATGGTGGTTTGGTGTTGGTGGCGGCGAGCCATCATCAATCACTCTGGACATCGAGTCGCGAGCACGGGCACCCCTGTCGTCCGACGAACGATCCTCTGTACCAACACGTGCACGCAGACGTAATATGTCTTGTATACTCGCATGTGTATCTGTATACCTTTTTACTCAACACCCTGCAGATAGCCACCCTGCCAAGTATCACAGGTCAAGGGACGAGAAATAGATACGGATAAAGAAGAACTGCGATCAATGGCCTCGATATATACCGGTGTTTCTCCCCCGCATCGACGATATCTCTCACTGGAGTATGTAAATTATATCGTCTTATTCGTTTATCAATTCGTAATCGGTAGAAACCCGCGTCGGAGAAACGAATATCCTTGGATGTTTCGAATTTCCCCCACGCGGAAGATGTCCTGTATTAATGTTGGAATTATGGATCATGTACATATAACTTATCCCTACATGCTGCAAGTATCATTCCAAATTGGAGATTTTCAATTTTGGGCAAGTCGGAGACTCTGTAGTCTTATTAATCCCGATTAAGTTTGCGGAGTCTCCTCCACTTTTCGATCCTCGAGACCCTCCAAAGACCCTCCCAAAACTATTCTTGCGCCGGTTGTTACGAGCTTCCGGCGTACCGAAGTATAGGCCATTTCGAAGCCAACCGAGCTACTCCTGGTTTCAATGTAAACGTTTCCCTCGAGGAATATTTAATTAGGGAAAACTTGGGAGCTTCGGCAATGGCGAAGATAGGTGAATACTCGCTCCTACGAGAGTATAACCCTTCCGCTTGATTTCCTCGTACCATGCTCGATGTACCAGCATGGTGATTACAAACTGTTCTCACTCGCTTTATTCTCTTTTAGTCTCTCTACCCCTTTGTGTTACTCATTCTCGAGGTACCGTCCTCCGTTGCATTGATGAGCGAAGGGAAGCTCCTTGGATGTGCCTCGTTATTACAATGAAAATTTACGTAAAATTTCTCAACGCCTCGTAACTCTGCTACTCCGCGTTCCATGGCCTCTCAATTTCGCGATAATTTAGACTCGCCAACGCACCTCGAGAATATTACGAAAAGTCCGAGATGTACCCTAAATGAATAATTTAAAATTTAACGTTGGTAGAATTTTGTATCCTTTATTCCATCGGGAAAGATTATTTCGAAATAAGGAAACAATGGAACGTATGTGAGTAGGTATATGTATACGCCTTTTCTGCGAAGATGCGAGTGATCGATGAAGGAGCAAATTCACGTGTGTCGTAATGTTATGCAAAGCTTCGGGGCTTTAAAGCGCGATCATCCTTACAACGAAAATGCAGATGCGAGTGTGTACATATATACACGTACGGTGTTATATATCTATGGCTTTCCGAAACACGCGAGATGCATTTTCCACGCAAGCGAAGAAAGGAAGAAAGCAGCATCTTTTCGCCTTTTATCGTTCTCTCGCGGAACCCGCTCGGCATAAGAATAACCTGTTCGCTTTTCCATTTTTGTGTGTATCTTCGTATGTGTCCCGTTTTGTAGTTCGTTTTCGTACCTTCGCCAATCGCGTATATTCTACACGATACACTTTTCGATTTAACAGGGTTCCTTTGAAGGCGCACGATGTAGTGAGGAAAACAAGTTTATCGGAATACCACGAATAAGTTTTCTGGAGTGGGAGATGCTCGAAAGCCTCAAAGGAACGTGCTCGGAGGTCCATATCGAAGGTTGTAAAGTGCGATGGGCTGTACGGATACTCGCGGACGCGAGTGAAGCGAGGAAGCCATCGCGGAATTCACGTTCTGGGAAATCGGTGTTGAATCGAAGCAGCGGTACGTGCTCGATGGACCAGCAACTCGCTACTCGTATCTATATGTATATTCTTCGTCGATGTCGGAACATAATTGTATACGCGCCACTGGCGTCAGGCTCTCTAATAAATTCGATTCATTGATTTCAATTTATCAACGAATCACATCTCGATTGTGTATAACTAACGACGTCAGCGCATCGACCAGGAATAAGGGATGAATCGAGTATTACGAGAAGGAGAGTCGAAGAACTAAAAAAAATTGAAAGCCGTGCGGAGTTTCGATGGGGCGAAAAGAAAGTGGGATGGAGTGACAGAGAGAGAGAGAGAGAAGTTTGAACGATTGAATCATTCCAGATGTCAGAAAGATAAATTGAAACGCGCTGAGGTACGAATAAGGTATATCGAAGCACGCGCCAAGCACCCCTCGAAAATTTTTCGAGACCCCGGGGTCACGATTTGGCCCGGCCGGAGATCCTCAGACTCGAAGCGGAAGCCAAAGTGCACGGAAAATCGTAGGAAGGAGAATCATTCCTAATGTCACTCCTGTGTTCTCTCGCTCGTTCTATCTTTCATCAACGGTGGAAGGAAAAAAATACAAGTTTACCGCGATTCTTGACATTTGGCCCCGAACTATGCGGCAATACAGACGGTTCGAGATTCCTTCCAAATCGTTGAGTGATTTTTAGAAGCCTATCGTAAAGTCAGCAGAGGGGTGACGGTATAGAGCGGTGACAGGACCTTCCGACACTGACTAATGATAGTCAATGTCAACGGTTAATGCCGCTGGCACCGATGCCGCGAGCTCGTCGTTTTCGCCTCCGAGCATCGGTGGAAAGCATCAGCCCTCGGTCTAATTTTTTCTTTCCCTCGATGCTTATGCTCTCGTGGCTTTGTCCCCGAGGCGAATGCATCGACGAAATGCGAGAGCGAGCGAGGCTCGCCGAGTGATTCGTAACGCCTACTCGGTCCACGAATGCATCATCGAATCTCAATGAAAATAAACATCGTTAACCCCCTGTGATTCGGTCGAGGGCTGCTCCCCGGAAAAATAAAGAAAAAAGAATTCAGGGGAAGGGTTAAACGAGGGTGAAAATGTCATTTACGTGGCTTGAGACCTCTGTGTGTGAAGGGATGATTTAGTTCTTGAGTCCCGACTGGATTCGCAGTTGCTTGAACAGAACTCTGAACCGGCAGATTGTTATGAATTCTTTTGTAATGATTGTAAACGGCGACACTGAGAACTTTCTTTGCGTATTCTTGCCCTACGACATGCTTGTTCAAATATTCGAATATCTGTTAAAAAAAGAAAAACAAATCATACTAAATTAAATATCACGTAAAAAAAAAGTCACATTTTTCGAAAAAACAATTTTTTAAATATTTACCTTTTTCGGAGGGGGGGGAGGTTTTCTGTAAAAACCTTGTTTAGGATCCTCTGGCCTGAGAGCCTCTTTCAAGCTTCTCTTTGAATCAATTTCCGACAGTACGACAAAAAAGTGATGGCACTTTTCGCATTTCACAAATCTAGTTGAAGCTTAAAAACAAAAGCAAAAAAAAGAAGAAAAAAAAATCGTTACAATTTCTACGATTTGCCAGAAATTTTTCGATATTTATAAAGTTGCAATATTGTAGGAAAAATGAAAAAGACGAAAAAAAGATAAGGAATTTCTTAATTTTATCGACAATTTTTAAATCCACGCATGGAAATATTTTTCTCTTTTCTCACGAGAAGAAGACTCTTTTAAGATTTTAAGAACATTTTTTACGAGTGTAGAGATTTTTATTTCAAGCTCCACTAAAGAAATGAGAGAAATTCATGAAAAAATATCAACGTAATGAAGAATTTAGTGTAAAAATTAGTACAAAGACAATGAGACCTTGCAAATAAAATTTTGCAGGTAACAAAAAGATAAAGATTTTCATTTTTTTCATAAATAGATAAAGAAATCTCTGAACATTTAATCTCGATAATTTTCACATCTTTATGAACTCTTCAATCTCTGAATACTTAATCTCGATAATTTCCCATAAAATATATCGACCAAAATAACTCACAGACGAATGTTTCAACATGCGTACAAGGATCCCCGCATTTCGGACAAGTCAAAGTATTTTTTTTTCCTCCACCCGTTCCTCCGCTCCCCGACGATCCCGTCGCCGTCGTCGTCGTCGTCGTCGATCCTCCTCCGTCTTTCCCCGGAGTCGTCGGTTCGTTCGGCGCTTTCCCCAAACTTCCCGTAGTCGCTATCGATCGACTCGCCGCGACTCTAACAATTTTGTGAACTGACCAAAAAAGAAAATTGTCCCTCGTTACATTTTGTTACTTTTTCCTTTTTTCGAAAAAAAAAAAAAAAAAAAA
>JABMBT010069605.1:0-11445 GCA_018906895.1 Odontocolon sp. PSUC_FEM 10030002
ATTATAATTGATTGTTATGTACATAAGAAATTTTGAATTATTGTGTTTATGTTGATTTTAAGCTTATCCAACATAATACAGTCTGTATAATCGATGAGGACGGGATAAAATTTAACGATCTGTTTTCTCCGTCGAAGGATGATTATTATTTCCCGGTGGGATGCTGCGATAATTATCATAAATAATCCGATGCAACCAAATCCTATAGTAAATTATGTAGGCGTTTCAATGATGTCAGTTTAGTTGTATATAAATTACAGAGCGTACGGGAACGCTTCCGGGTTTAGCTTCATTTTCCTTCCGTTACAATGCGCTATACATCATAACTGCAAATTTCATACTCTTACCTCTCTATTCTGTTGCGGATGACCGACCGTACACTTTTCATTGCAACACCGGATTTCCGTTAATTAATCATTCTTTATTGCATTTTCGATATTCCTCAATTTCTTCTCAATCAATATTTGAAATTCTTTGAATGTCATCCTGATTTTCTTAAATTCTTGAAAAAAAAATCTTCAAAAAGATTGATTAACGTAATTCTGATTACAATTAGTAAACTTTAATTCATATCTTTGAATTTGTTTTTTTTTATATTCGTTACAATTGTGTGTCAACATTGTCTCATAAATCATACTAAGAAACATAAAAAATATATATTAAAGCGTTTAAGGGTTAATGTTTCGGTTATGGGATTTTTGGCAGACATGGAATACAGATAGCGTTGATGAATCGAGAAGAACCGAAGGCCTTTACGATGTGATACTCAGTGCCGATTGTCTATTCTTCGACGACGCACGATTGGATCTGGTCGAGACGATATATGGTTGGCTAGCGGAGGACGGTGTTGCACTGCTGATGGCACCGAGGCGAGGCATGACATTCCAGAAATTCGCGGAGGCCGCAGTGAAACGGGGCTTCCTGGCACGTGTCGTCGAACGATACGACTCTAAAGTGTGGTCGAGACACCTGGAACTCCTCGAGCACGGTCACGAGTACTCGCCCGACCTTCACTATCCGGTATTGCTTGAGCTCACCAAGCAGAAAAAAATACCGCCTGGTTGACGAGCGATTATTTTCTGCCCGATGACGATGCATCGACGCGAGATCGAGTCATTGCATCCTATTGCGCGTAACTGCCTAGATTCGACGATTATTTTATTCGCGTTATTGAAATTTTTGTTCTTACTGTATCTTTGTGCGAATGACGATCGAAAAGCTGCGTCGGATTTTCGAGAATGAATGAATTTTTGTCAAAATGAATTTACGAAACGGAGGTCTTCCAAAAAGACCTTCCCTTGCCTCTAGTTAGATTAAAGATAAATTGACTATAGTGACTGCTATTTTTTCGACATTTCAAAAAAGCATCAAAAGACGAATCAGTTTCGGAGATTCGCAGCAATCGTTACTTCCAAATAGACATTTAAAAAAAAAAAAAATGTTAATTTTGAATGAAGAAATTAGAGATCGTTACTTTTGTTTGGCACTAAAGTAAATAAATATCTTAATTAATTTACATGTTTATAGAATCAACAAGAAGATATTTCTATTGAAAAGTTAACGCTGGCTGCTCATATCTGATCCATATAAAGACAGTTAGAGATTTCGATCAAATTTTTAATTCTCTCTCTCTTAACGAGATTTGTCTCTCGTTTTGAAATCTGTAAGGCCTTCGGTAACACACATTTCTAATTGCCTCGGTCGTGTGTACCGGTTAATAATGTACCTACTATAAATTAGATAGATTATGAAAATCGTGGCATAACAAGCGAAAAAAGACGCCAATCGAATTATTAGTTGTTGATGATAATCGTGGATGCGCTGGACGTTTCTGACGATATTGATGCGGCGAGTTACGAAACTCGTTGAATTCAATTATTACAATAATGTATTTTTAGTGTAGTGTAATATACGACAGGGATATCCTTAAACTTTCCTATAACCATAGACCCTATTTTTCCCCCATTCTTAGCCTCACGCCCCTTTCGTTTGCTGCCCTTAACGGTCGAGCGATATCGATGAGTGCCTGAATTGTACGAGCAGATGAGAAAACGAAAATAAACTTCTGGAGCCTGATGAAATAGGTAAAGACGACATCCGGAAAGCAGCCCGGATGACACCTGTCGTTGCGTATCAAAAAGTAGAAGACGAAGTTGAAGAAGTAATTTTACGATCTATAACTCACCCATGAATATTTCCAAAAATACTTTCATACACATAAATAAATTCTCCAGCGTACGGATAAAATATTTTTTAAGCGGAAATAGCTAACGAACCAAAGAATTGCTAGCGAGGGAAAAAAGTTTAATCTCTTTGATCCGACACGCGACAAAGGGAATTAACGTTTTATCAGAGAAAATCTAATGGCGTATGAGATGAACCATTTTTTTTGTGCGAACTTGAAATTGTTGAGATTTGATTCAACGTTGTTTTAAGCCGCGCAGAATTATTTATTTAACATTTGGGTATAAAATGATTGTTTGAATCGAAAATTTGACTAACATACATATTGATAAACAGTTTTAATAATTTGCACGGAGAAAAGCATTCGGTAAATTTTAGATACAAATGTTACAATTTTTCTCCGATCAAGAACAAAGGCTTTAATTACGAAACTGGTAAGAAAAGCTCATCATCAATTTAAAAAGGAAAAGTCATAAAATGTGCTAACGTAATTATGGGCTGCCATCCAATTTCCCACTCGTCAAACGTCACCCCGCATTTCTGTTATTTTCCTGGTATCCGAGTAAAACAACAACCACGTCGATGCCAGAGGAAAAAAAGGTTCAAGATTTCGAGCAAACCCGAGTTCCTGAAATCCACAGAAAAAAAGGATATATTGATCCTCCTACAGAAGTGCTCATCGGCCTTGTTCTGGCCACTCACACTTGTCCACATCCCCATTTCCTCTTTCCCTTTCGTAACACTGACGAGCTCACTGACATTAGGACTTGTATAATCCTGACACGACCAAATACGATTAATCAAACCCTCTCGTTCTGGTTGACTCCCCGTTAAGACGGTGAACTAAGGGTCTTTACAGAGATACCGCTCTATCGAGGGTCCAAAGTCGTTAAGCGAAAAACATCCCTTCCCTACTCACCCTTCGCTTCTTACACTCGCCCTCATAAATCCTTCGCTTTCGATATGAATGAAAAAAAAAATACAACTAAAAAATATCCGAGCCTGACATAGAATTCTTCGTCAATCACCAAAAGTCAATGCTGAAGAAGAAAGAAATTTTAAGACCTTTTCCTTGAAGTTTCTTTGTTTTTCGCCGTTTTAGCCTTGTCGTCATTTTCGTCAAATTATCCCATCAGAACTTTTGCCAAACGACGTCTAAAGCCTGTTAACGTTTTTTCACGCCCTCTTGAAATGATCCTCTCACGTTTCACGTTAACTCATCAACTCGATTCTCGTCGATCAGACATGCCCTTTGTCCATCATCCCTCCTCTCCCCTTTCGAAGGACCAATCTAGTCTAGTCAAGTATTTTATCGATCTTGGGAATAGTCGAGTACTTTATCAGTCTTTCACGACATGTACCTCATATTGTATAATACTCAACTATATACAGTAGAATCCTGCAAATTGCAGACTTCGCAAGTTGTGACTTTCTCCTTCAATGCGGCGTCTCGGCTTCAACACGAGTCGGGATCTTATGTTATTTGCGTGATTCTACTGTATCCGTAGTTTTCGAAGCCGAGAGATATTAATATATAATAGGAATATTATAATTATCAATAATGTAATAATGGAAAAGGAAGAATTATTACAGAGAATAATAAAACATATTTTGAAATTATCTCATAGAACGCACCATAAATTCAATCAAACCCTCAAAAACAGTACAATTTTTGTTACGAAGAAACAGCCTTGGCTTTTTTTATTCTAAATAAGAATGCATATGTGTATAATAATTTAAGGTTTATGACATCGACAAATTTTCACTTGAAGGTTAATCTAAAAAAAAAATGATTTTTTTTGTATTTTTTTGCTAACTGTATAAACAGTTTAAATATGTCATCAAGACTGTCATCAATGTTTGAAATCAATGATCTCAGAAAGTCTGGGTCGCACGTGGAAGTAATGAAATAGTAGACAGAACGAGGAATAATCTATTCGCGATGTGGTGTTATTGAGACGAGAGTCAGTGTCTCGCTTTGATGCTGAGGCGTGATCACAGTGCGCATCTCGAACCAACAGACGTTTTGTCGTGCCCATGCACTTTGAAAACCGACCGAGACAAGCCAAAGATACGTCCGGTCGACCTTGGCCTCAACTTCCGCTTTCGTCTGGCCTTCTTCGCTGTATTCGTCACGTTTTTATGATTTTTTTTTATGTTGCCTCATTTTTCCACTTTTTCTATTCATTTTTGATGTTAGGTGTAGGTTTTTATGAAGATTGCTGGCCAACACAGCATCCTTTCAAAGAGAAGAATCGAGTTCAACATCACTATATTTTACGAATAAATAAGAATGATGATGATGATGATACTCGGAAGAAGACGTAAGAAAAATTATAAAAAATTGGTGAGTTCGTCTCGAGGACATTTCACTCGTTGGTCAGAACTTTATGCAACTCTCCACACCTGCGACTTTCTGGTCACCCATTAATCTGGCTGCTTCTACTGCTGCGGCTCATCACTCGCAAACTTAATGGTCCGGGCCACTGGTCGACTCTTTCCCAGTCTATGTCTCTTACAAAATTGAGGATTTAAACGTGCTTTGCTGACGTGGAACGACCCCGTTATCCATCGTACAATCTTCCAGAGATCAGGCATGAAATTAAAGACCAGAGTGAAAGAATATAACTTGAAAAAGGACTTTTTATACCGCTGATGCTGCATTCGCAAAAATTAGTCAATGCAACTGTCGTGGCTTGTCATTTTTAACGACTTCTCTTCTCAACCTTCTTTGGGATATTCTGGGCAAATTAATTAGGCAGTGTAGAAAAAACACGATGTCAATTACTTGAGAATAATTGGCTGTACTTTTGACGCTGCGATAGAATAAAGTGAATCTCGGACTCATATATAAATCGCTTTTGAAATAGTATCATCAGACATTCCAAGCTAGACAGAGCCCTATCATAGAAATTCTGATTTACAACTATAAATCTTCCCGAGTTCCATTTTGTGCCGAGCGCAGTAACAATGTTTTGAAGATAATTCTCTACGAACAAATATCAGATGGGGTTTTCAAATCTCGTGATTGAAATGTTACAATTTTTGTGACATTGGCAACATATTTCTAAGAAAATCTTTCCCGTGTCTTTCAATTTGTCTTGTCTCTGTTCGTAAACACGGATTGCATTCGAGACGAAGAAATAAGCAATGTTTCAGAGCATCGGACTTTCTTATTTGCCGTGTCAGTCGACATCCATCCCGGCCGGTGTTGCTAATGCTGCACGAAATATCTATTCCGAGCTCTCATTCTGTCTCGACCGAACGATGCCTATATAATATCTTGGGACGCTCGCGCAAGTTAAACAGGCCAATGTTATTGGACTCAGATCGTTGTTAAAGTTGCTGTCAGTCGTAAAAAGTCTGTATACGACTATTCCGTTTAACCCGTTTAACGCAGCTAGCATTCATTTACATTTACAAAAGCTTCTTTATACACCAAGCAACGGTACGTTAACACGTACCGTAAACAATCCTTCCAGTTCTATTTTATAGTTTGTGGACAACTTAAATAGTTGGTTCATTTTTATTAAACTGCTTTTAAGTAATCGTGTTAAAACAATCAGTATTAACGTTAAAAGTGGATTCGAATATCTGAGGAAGGACTCATCGTTACAAAAGGACCAGAATTTCAACATCACAAGTCCAGTAGGCGAAGATTCCCCTAAATTGATATTCTCAGCTGCTATGCAGGATTCACTTACAGAGCATTAAAAACACTTCCCAGTAAATTCTAGAATTATTTTAGGTTTTTGCCAAACAGCATTTTCCTCTGTAAAACAAATATGAAACTTTAACTATATCTAAATAAGACAATTTCAACGTGCTAATACTATTGTTTTCTTCTTTCTGACTGACTGAGTAATATTAATGAAAAGTGGTTACTTATAAAATTCGGACACTACTGTTGGATTTGTGAAAAATTCCTAGGTGTCAGCTGAAAGATGTATCATTGCAACTTTCACCTCGGGGCTAAAAATAGACGCACGTTCCATTTATGTACCTTCGAAAAAAAGTGATAAACCGTTTCGATTTTGGGGGATCTCTTGCTCAAATATGGTTGAAATTTCGCAATTTTCACAGGCGAAACTGTTAATCAACAGTTAGGCAGTTAGGATTAGTTTTAGGCATAGAACATCGCCACCCAGGAATTACTTGGCGTGAATTTTGGGACACATTGTATATCATTCTAGCCGACTCTAGACGGGCTTATTTCGAAATCCTGTGCTGCCTGCAACTTCCCGTCGTATATCAATCGGCGGGCAGTGGCGTGCATTAGTTTTAATTAGTTCTTAGACGACCGATCAAACTACAGTGCCAGGTACTTCAGTGTAAGTAGTAACGTTATAAGTATCTAGCCCAGTGTGCCCTGTATATATACCTGAATCGAAATTAGATTACGCTACGAGAAGCTGGCGGACGTGTGTACACATTTGGCAATAATTTCGGAAACGTTAGAAAGTTAGTCAAGATTAACAAATCTATATCTTTTGGATTGACGACAAAAGACCCAAGTTTACTTAACACTCGTTTCATGTGAATTATTCGTATATGATATTTTGTTCCCAAGTACGTCAGTTGACGTGACAAATACAAACGACAATAACAGAGTCAGCTGGCTAAGAGGCCAGCATTCTATTACAAATCAAACTGCAACATGCAAACCAACGGGTCTGCGTGGTCGACCACTCCAGCTTTACCAGCTACGCAAATTAGATCGTGGCGTCTGTGGACCGGCGTTGAGTTCCTATTTGCATTGAAAGCGAGTTAACGTTCGTTTCGATGGTTTGTCCTTTTCTTGACTAAAAATCCCGAGTAGTGGACGGTTAGCAAGCACACGTTACCGCTGTCCCGTGGGGATATTCCTGACAGGTCTTAGTTTCGAAATTACGTACGTCGGAGGCGTTCGCCGGATTGGGTTGGCGTTTAGGATTCCCAAGAGGATTATATACAGTTCTCTCTTACTCTCTATACTATATATGTTCGTCAGAAGCGGCTGCCTTGGCCAAATGTCTCGACTGATCCAATAACGACTTCAGAAGTACAAAAAGGACTCTGATCTTGGCAGCAATTCCGGTGTCGACAATATTACGGCAAATTGAATTCTACATTTAAAAAATCCTTTTGGCTAATTCAGCAATGAGTTGGCGAGTTCCTTTCAATATAAAATTAAACACATTTTCATTGCAATTCCTTCACTTTTTTTAGTGTCCATATTATTTTCATGAATTGGATTCATAAAAAAATTCATAATTTTACAATATTACAGATTCGTTGATAAAATTAGCATTTTTTAAAAATAAACACTGTGAACAAAGCTTTTGTGCGTCAGTGGTTTCCTGACGTCTTGACTTCGTGCAACTAATTTAGCAATATTTTACGAGACTATCGGAGCTAACGCTAAAGCTCACTCTTATTATTGAACTTGGATGTCTGCATTCTTCGGGCCAACAGAAACCAGAAACAGTACGAGGAACTAAGTTTCTGCAGTTTCTATTTTCTCCATCTTCTCCATTTCGTAAATCGTAAATCGCAATTTCGACACTTTAAGTGGCGACTGAAACGTTCACGTGACGTCTTTTTTTTTTTGCTTGTATAAAACACCCAATCAACATTCGTTGAAAGACGGAAAGGAGGATGCCCTTTTGAATATACTGTCCCAAAGTTGCGATTGGCTTAAAATATGCTTAGTGCAAACTAGATATTACATAACTCTGTTCCAATGTACATGTCATTGAATCGTATCGAAAAAGTCTGAAATACAGATAAAGCGAAACTGTCAGAAAAAGTAAAAATACAGTACAAGAAGTCCATATACACAAATCACAGGTCGACCCAGTACTCGGTATTCAATATTTTCCATGGGAAAATCAGAGAATATTCGATTTCCGATATATCACTTTTTTAACTTCCAACTGTCTGTTGGGAAAAAAGTTACGTTTTCTATTTTAAAGTTATGTATAGAAAAAAAACTTCTGAAGGCATAAAAATTCGCAATTCTCAGCCTAAAGCCGGAAGATCTGATCTTCCTCTGCAAACGTACTTTGCAACGACATTTGGGAATTGGGAAGATTTCTGTCGCCTCCAATCAGTATTGTGAATCATTTCAATCCTTTTTTATATATAGTAGATTTTTATTTTGGTAAATATTTGTAATTATCCTTTTTCAAACACGTATATGAAAATCGTTACAAAAAGCGAATTTTTACGCAAGGAAAGTAGTTACAAAAAGTGAACTCTTTCATGCATGTGTTTGAAAAAAATTTTGTTCATAATACATGCAAAATTGGCCATTCCTGATTCATGTGATTGCAGCACTCGTCGTAAAAGACCATTTTCTGCACTTGTAACCCAAATTAACTATTAAACATGATTTTGATACTTTTACGAGATTTTACGAATTAGTTGCTTTTTTTTATGAAACTTTGCTTTGCTTTGGCTGTTATTCCTGAATAGCCCTTATCAGTATGGAGCATCTGCTTTTTTAATGTTTCTTGTTGATTTCAAGAGAGGCGGTAACGTAAATACTCGAAAATGTTTAAAATTTGCGAATATACCTGACGATAGTAAAGTACAAAAACGAAGTATCACATAATTATTATAAAAAACTTGTCTTTGTTGTACCAACAAAGTACGGATTATAGGTATATATAGTACATAAATGGACTTCTACAGCAACAGTGGAAGACCCTAAAGTTCCACCATGCTGCAGCTAAGTCCGCTTACGTGCTTGCGAGAATAAAGCCTCGTGTTCGACATTGGAGTTTCGTATTTACATACCAGAAATTAATGACGTATATTGGAAACAGTAAAATCCAATACAGCGTGACTATTAAATTCGCCAGTCGCTAAAACTCATTTTTAACACATATATCGCTTTAAATCACATTTACGTAATCATACAAAATGTTAACTTTTCCCACGTGATACATAATTCTTGGTAATAGTGAAATGGGGGCAAAATGTTACACAGGGAACTTTAGTAAATTGCAACTTTCTGTGAATTTAGGAGTCGGTTAGTAACTAAATATTTACTTCCTACTTCCTCGAGTATAGGCGATCCAAACTGAAAGTCTGAGTTAAATTGTATTATTTTAAGGGTGCATCAAGGTATTTCATGGCATATTATTCACCCTTTTTGACTATATATAAACATCTGTCAAATCGGTATCATAATGTGAGGAAATGATTGAATCCTCCTCCCTCCCCCTCCCGCCGTTATCACTGAGTGTATAACTCGGGTCTACTCAGATACCCTCAACAAATTGTTCGATCATTCGACACCCGATTTAACACAATTGGAATGTATATCTATAGGTGATAGATGCCCGCTCCGGCGCTTCCAACTTCCAATTACGAGCGTAAGTACCAACGGTTGGAGGCTCTCGTGCTTTTGTTCGTCGAAATAGAATCGTATATACACCACATATACACGTACGATAGAAACGAGCGAATTCTCTCCAATCTACCTCCATTCCTCTGGTCCGATCCAGTCATCCGTCGTCTATGCTACTCGTTGCATTCGTATTCACCAGAAACACGAACGCTATGGCTCCAGTAGAATCGAAAACTGATGAGTTCTCTCGAATAAATCCCCCTAGTATTTTTGTATTTTTCATTTAATTTTTTCTTTTTTACACGCTATCGGAAAATGCATTTGATAGAGTCAGTCCAAATCGCGGCTAACTGGAGAAAAGAATTAAAAATCGAGTATGGAAAAAACCCTTTATGAATATACACGCCTTATAAAATAATTCCACGGTTTCCAACGGCTTTGGATTTATCTCGAAAAAATAAAGATGAAGTGTCCTCTCGTGTCAGGAAATCCACAATTTTCATCAGACGCATCTATTCTCACGAGCGTTTGTTATCTGCATATTCGTATAACTTGTATAATACAGGTGTACATGTTAGGTATTGTAAGGTATACATGTATTTCCAACTGTATATCATTCTCTGAAGCTTGTCACGAACAAACGGCTCTCCGCAGCTGGTTAGAATGGACCGAGAGGATGCTGCAGGCCGAGTACCCTTGGGACGCGTAGGTGTCTCGTCCAAGAGTGGATACACTGTACAAAGTTGTGGTCCAAATAATATAGTTATTGGCATTTTTAAGACACGGCCAGTAATCAGTTATCGGCATATTTTTGTCTCTCCCTATTCAATATTTTTCATATGCCATTCACTATGAAGAAGCCAATTATTGATGAATGGCCAGTCATTGTATCGTTTATCCTGCGTACTGAATAACCAAATCAGCGGTAGATAGTTCAGCGCCTGGAGTACACAAATATAGATCTGTATATATCAACAACCCGATGAAGTATTACACGCAATCTCTGGCTGTGGTTAACCATGATTCAATTTCATCATGGAAAGTGTAATTATATATCGAACGATAAAATTTTCCTGAAATTCAATTCTGATTCGGTACTGATGTAATTAATAAGTCTGAAGGTGGTTTCCGGTTGGTGGAAATTCTGTTAGAAATTTCATGCCGCTAAATGTTACTTCATGATTTAATGTCATTAATTGATAAATGTATAAATCGAATGTATATAATGTTACAGTTTTGTAGAAAATACGTATACACCTCAGACAAAATTTAGAAACTTTTTACTAGAAATACAAGTTATTGTAATTAGCATTTAACATTCTCCTGAGAGTTTGCATGGAATACAACCCGTTTTAGGCTGTTGCGTGGCTCTCAGGGGAACGAAAATCTAATCACACCAGATCGATGACTCTCACGCACAATTGGTTACGAATTAGGGCGATGAAACGCTTTCGGCGTAATTCTGAGGAGCCTCCCAGTTTCGGATTTTCTATCCAGATGAAGACAGAGTTACGTATAATTGTTATTAACGAAGTTACTTACTTGCAATAAATTACCGTTACTTTTTTTTATCAATATCTATAATTTTTAGAATTCGGATAATCAGATTTCTAACTACAATTTAAAAACGATATTTGTGTATGCAATAAATGTTATAACCCGATAAATTTGATATTCGCGACTAAAATTTACGAAGATGCGATAAAAAATGTATGTGGGCATTATTTCTACTCGGAATTGTAATCTTTTCGACTTATATTTCGTTCCATCGCTATCACCGCAAAAAATTGTATCAAATAATTGTTTTTGTCGCAGCTAAAAAAAAGATATCAGTCATAAAAATCAAACGACCAAATTTAATCGCTGAAATCAAAATTTCTCTTGAAATCCGATAAATTTTAGAACGTGATAAATTTAACTCATAT
>JABMBT010069715.1:0-11443 GCA_018906895.1 Odontocolon sp. PSUC_FEM 10030002
GGGCTCAATTAGACGTCGAGGCTTTACAAGAGGGTCCAAAATTGTATATATTCTGTAGCTTTTAATTTTCGTTGTAGGATAGAGGAAGCCAGCGTGCGACAGTGGATTGCGGAAAGTGGATCATGGCCTGTTCGGCCGACGAGGGGTCAAAGAACTATTATGCGAGCAGCAATTAAAATAGAAGTGTTGCGTCAAACTGTGCTGGCCAAATGCGGCTGCGGTGATGGCGTGTGACGAGGGAGGAGAGTTCGCTTTTCATAACTCGTATCGTTTGTTCATTGCGTTTTTTTTTTTTTTTTTTTTTTCGTTTGTTCGTTCGTTCGTTTGCTCGTCAACCCTCGACTTCAGCGTCGCTTTGGGATGCGCGCAGAAGAAGGAGAAGAAGAAGAAGAAGAACGGAAGGTATCTTGGAATGGAAGCTAGCTATCTCCTGGAAGTCGAAGTTACCTTCAGCAGCCGCCACCGGTGCCTCCTACTTCCAGAAGATGGCACAGGCGCTCCCGTCGTCCATCATGCACTCTGGAATACAGAACAGAAACAAAGATGGTTTTGGGCCCAAGTAACCATGGTGTCATCGTTCGTCGATTGCTCCTCTTTGTCCCAACACATTATTCATTTCATATTTGAATCTACAAATCTTAGACCTCATCAATATATTGATGATATACCTTCAAAAATTACAAGTTATATTAATTATCTCTTAAATCTATGAGCCTGGAAGTGATTTCTTAAAATAAAGACTAAATTTAAGGTCACACTTGTTCTCGTAATCATTTTTTATTCCTATGTAAAAAAAAGAGAAAAAAAAACATGGTTGCTAGTATTCGTACTCTCACACGCGCCTAATAAGTTATCCGACGGAGGTAGCTCCGGAAGATCTTGAGGCGCAAGATCGACAAGGATGGTAGTAGCGCGAAAGGTCGGTGGATATTATACGTGAGCCTGGGAGAGCTCGGAGGTGGTAGAGCGAACGACTCATTCCAGGACGAGGTGGCGCGCTTGTAACACCCTCCTCTCAGCCAAGGCTCTAGGGCACATTTAAGGATTTGTCTCGGGAAATTAGATTCTCGCCTGACTTGCAGCGTCGTTGCTGCTGAGGCCGTCGTACCTCCCAACCCGCCTGCCACCACCGACTGTTCCATCGTCTTGGCCTCCAACTTCCGATGTACGTACTATATTCGTGTAGAAGTAGTAGTACTGCGCAGGCAGATCTCACCTTTTAGTCCGGGTGGACCCTTTTCATCGTGGGACCCCGCTCTCCATTGTCCCCGTCGAGACGTCGTTCAGGCAGTGCTAGGAATTGGTCCTTTGTCGCTCGAGCGAAGTGTTAACGCGCGGCCCTTTAAGCCCTCCTCGTTCTCGTCCGGGCGATTCTCGCCGCTAGCTCGTTCCATAATACCCGGAATCGAAAGGGCGGCCGTCTTCCCATCTACCACTACCACCTCTCGGAAATCGTTTGGCCAAAGTCTTTTTCGTACTTGTCGCTGACACTCGCAGCTCTCGCTGCCTGAATCACTTTCTGGATCTCGGTGTGCTGTAAGCTCTCGTGCTCCCTCGACTTTATCAAGTTGATTCGTTCTTCTGCTGCTGAACGAAATTGAAGACGTTATTCGATGTATGTGCAGGATTTTATTCAGCCAGCATGTTTCTCATCCAGCGTGAGTAATTTTTTTTGTTGACAGAATGCTGCTGCGAGAGAGATAGAGGAAGATGAGGGAGCGAAGGTAGCGACGGTGAGGCAAATTAATTTCTAGACGACCCGGAGGGCATTGTGCATGGCTCTTGTTTTGCTGTTTAACCGAATGGACGGTTACATTACTCGGTAAGACCGGAAAGAAAAATTAACCCTCGGGAAATTATCTTAACCACCGTATGCCCTCAGGAACAGTGCTCGGTGCCGTGAAAACTTTTAAGCGAGTAGACGCGCGTGTCCAACGAACTGTGCGAATATTAGGATCGTTGTCGTGCAGTCCTCTTTCTTCCACGTTTAATATTTACATAGATCAGTTCTTCTCGCTTTCCAAAGTTAAAGGACAAAAATGAAGGCGCTTCCTTTCCCGTACTATTGGAACCTAAGTGCATTGTCTCATTCGAGTAATCATTGTGAACGTCGGAAGTCGATCTGACATTTGTGTAAAGCTTTTCCGTTGAATCCAAGAAACGACGGATAGACGAAGATGTCGACGACGGGGCAACGAAGTCTGGACGATAGCTCGATATCTGGGGATACGTTTATCTCAAGGGGCTTCAAGAAGACGAGGTTGTGAGCAGAGGGGGTAAAGATGGGACGGACAGAACGAGAAGATGTGAGCGAGAGGGACTAAAGCGAATGATGGCGGTGGGAAGCAAGGTGGCTCGCCAAGGGATCGAAACTTATCTACTTGCTCAACTAACGCTGGTACAGCTCTCCCGCTCACCTTATCCAGTCGAAGGAACTTGCCCCGAGTTCGTCCAAGTTCTCTCACTCGTCTCTATCTTTCTCTCACATGTTCTCCTTTACAATTCTCTCCCTTACACTTCTCCTTCACCGCGATCTAGAGTAACGTGAAATTCTCAAATCTGTTCTGCAGACTGGTTCACTACATTGCAGTACCCTGCTTCTCTGGAGGTGGCTATCAGCGAAGATCCGTGTCGGACTCTCTGCTAGAAGCCGGATGGAAGAAACACAAGAACGAGTGGAAATTTTCGGTGCGCTATATATGCAAGCTCTGCTGGTAGACCTACATTAATTTCCCTCAACTTCGCACGATGTAACAGTATCACATCAGGAAATTTGATTGAGTGACGTGAGGCAATGTAGGGAATGAAAGAGGGTGCGAGTCAAAGATTATGGGCCGGATTCGGACTGTCAGTTGGAGTCTTCGCCAGGGTTTAGCAAGCCCTTCTTCAAGCGATATTCTTGAGCTCGCCCTCATCGTCGTCGTCGAAGTCGCACCCTCAACTCGAACCACTACCCTTGCTTTATTATAAATCTGAGGATGAGTGTCCCTGAACAAGAAGACCTCCTTATTTTCACGCGCTCTCCATAAAGAGACCCATAATATTTCATTCTCAGCACGGGAAGCGACCAGAGATTATTCTGCACTGCGTGGGTCGAAACTACCCTTGGAAAGTAATTTTCTTGTACTAAGAAGAACCGCCAGAGAAGAAAATGGCTAAGGTTAAGACCCGAACGAGAATTGTAAGGAAGTGGAAAAAAGAATGAACGAAAGCTAACTAAAGAAGTACTCGTAACGTTTCACAATTAAAATTCGACCTATCCTTTGTATCTGCTAATAGGACATTACTACGGGGTGAAAATTGAACCGGTGTTAAAGTGCCACTGCCTGGCTGTATCACCAAAGGCCGCTCTTCGAGTTCTAGGCTTGCTTCTGCTGGATCTATAAATGATGTAATTAAGCCAGGCCTGGCGAGCTTCTCCGAGATGGCCTGTAAAGGTTGGTCATTAATGCGATAGAGGTGAGCGAAGGTGCACGAGGAGCAAAAGGAAACTGAGCTGCGAAAAGACCTGCCAACCGACAATCCCCCGTCGAACAATGAAAGCTTTTGTGGCCGCGCCCCCGGGCGAACATAGAAAAAGACGTTTCCTCCGGCACCTCCCTGGTAGAATTTCCAGCTCGTAGAAAAAACGGGATCCCGAAATGAATTTTTCCGCTTCCCGCACCCATCCTCTCGGATGTCCTGCAACTGACCTCAAGGCTGTTTCGGTTGACGTTCTCTCTTCGTGACGACTTCCAAGCGTTCATGAAACTAGACGTGGTGGTCTGTTGGTGTCACACATTGTGCCGGACTCTAGCTGACGCCAAAGTTCAGTAACCCTTGATTGAACCTCCGCGTTACTACGTGGATACAGCAGAATCTACATAGGTATACAGAAGAGGGTTATATGGGGAGGTAGGTGAAAGGGAGGTTGCAGAGGGTTCGCTGCCGTCGACACCGGGTCTCGCCGGATCATTCCGCCCGCATCCGCGTCAAGGCGAGGCTTTGTGGGGGCCGCGTAGAGGCGGGCGACCGGAGATTACAATGGCATCTCCTCCAGATTAGCATATGAATTAGGATCCCATCCTGGCATCGCAGCGATGCCCCGCTCCTGCTGCTTCTGCTGCTGCTGCTTGATCTCCTCTCTTCAGCGTCGCAACGGCCTTCATCCAACAACGACGGAGAGTAGCAACGGAGAGAAACCGGAGAACGACAACGGCTTCGCTGTGCACAAGCAGGTAACATATACCGCTATGCGGAAGTGGAGAATGGTAGAATAGCCGATCGTCCAAGAGTGTAAGAGAAAGTCAGCATAAATGCAAAGAAAGGATGGTGACCGCACGAGAAGAGAGAGAGATGCTGGAAAAGACGAAAACTATCCGGAAAAAAATTCTCGAATAGAAGACGGAGGATGCCTGAGATATATTCAAGCAGCACACGCAGGAGAGTCTTGGTCAAGAATTGTGAAAGATCTACAAGGTGTAACATAAAGATTGTGTCTTTCAATCCCCAGAGACATCCCGAGGTTCTTGTTATGCGTCCATCTACGTCTCGCTGTTCCTTTACCGGTTGGTTTTCACGAACTTATTCATGTTCTCTCGTCGTTTTTCAGGCTTGCGTTTCAGTTATCCAGCTCCGCGAACCATCTGATTCGTATATATTTTTTATTCTTCAAGCTCATCCACTTTATAGAGTAATGGTATTATTGTCTGCACGCAATGATCGTTAGGTGCAGGAAAATAGAGGTTACCGGGTTGTTGGATTAACGGTATCTTTCCCCATGTGCTCGTTCCCGCCCCGTAATCGTTAAACATCATAATGCTGCTAGTGAGGGACCGTTATCATCAGCCGGTCTCGGCGTCCAAACGTTCAAATGCGTCCACGTGCGACACACGCGTCTCCCATCGTAATTAGAACAATACAGGCAGTACGTGGCTTATACGTAATGAAGAAGCAGAAGATCGTTATCACTTTCGGGGTATTTCTGTCTTTCCCCACAATCGCCTTGTGGACCCTTATCCGCCTTCCATTTCGATGGGTTTATCATCATGTGCCCGCATGGTGTCATATGGTCACAGTCTTAGCCTCTTCCTAGCATCCCCTTAGGCGTGCACAAGTAGTCTCTCGACGTGCAGTCTCGGTGGTTCATAGATTATTCACGACACACGACCTCTCATCAATTCCGCTGCAAACCGGGTATCAGTTGGTTGGTTAGGTTTAGGCTTAAGATCAGTTTTTGAACGAATCTCATGTCCGATTATTTATTTTATGACAGCCCTAGAAGCGATTTGACTTTCTATACTTAACGTCTTCTATACTCCTGCTTATTTTTCAAACTATATAAGAGTTGATGATACACAAATTCAAACATTAATAACTCTCGCTTCGATTTGGCTACAATCTATTGCTCGTTACATTTGATATTATGTATTTTCTGTGGTATCTATGATTAGATACGGTATTTTAGATACGAAAAGAGCATCGTGGATACCAATTCCTCGGGTTTCGCTCGGTGCTCTCGAGGGAAATTTTCCTAGCTGGCATAGAATAATGAGCGAGTGAGCTCCTCTTTTCTGAATCTTCTATTCTCTACGGAACAGTGTATATTATACAGGTTCACTTTCGAAATATCAGATTAGACTACCGTAGAAATGAGTTTGTGATAATACCAAAGTCCTGCTTTTCCGTAAACTCGATAACCTATGTATGCTACATAATAAACTATCCTTGATACAGTTGTCGCATCGTTATGTTGATATCTCACCTCCGCGGTTTTCACTGTCCGCCGGCTTCACTTGAATAGGACGGTTCATCTGTAACACAAGAAATAAAGAACGTTCATTCTTCAAGATACAGAAAATAATGCAGAATTATCGAATACGTATACTATGTCGACAGATAATAATTTGAACATTTTTTGAAGAAGTATTCACTATCTAAACATCTTTTGTCGACTCAGCGATTTTTACATTGAAACGAGAGCACTTATATCCTGGATTCCTAGGCATCGGACAGTGACCACGGGAATTCGCCGATTCGAGATTCGAATCGTGCCGGACGAGGTGTCATTATTTGTTCGGGGGAATTCTTCCGACGTGTCGGTAACGTCCGGTCCTCGTCACTTTGTCCTCTCAGCATCTGAGACGAAGAGGGCAAAAATGAAATAGACAGAGAGAACGATACCGTAGCGAGGCGACGAAACCGGGAAAGGTCTCTGGTGCTGACACAGCCGTATTGCCAGATCGTCAGAGTTGAGAAAACGGGGTTGTTGGTGATCTTCCTTCCTCCATGCCCGTGTCTTCTCCTTCCCTTCCTCCATCTTACTCACCATATCGTAGATATATGTCCCAGAGAAGCGAGCCTTTACAGGGACTACGAAGAAGAGCTTCGTGCACGATTCTCTTTGCTTTCTCGCTCTACTCTTTTGCCAAGCTCCGAACTCAACGGAGGGGTGCTCGCTCGAACAAATAACATTGTTTATTTGTCGGACGCCCGAGCTTTTCGGATGGCACAGCCCCGTGTAAGGGGAGATGCATACCCCACGACACTCCCCTCCGCCAGATCTCTCCCTTCTCGTCCCAGTTTCCTCTGCGATACTCTCGCCGTTGCTGGGGCAGCCAAGATGCATGATTCATGACACGGGGGACAGGGGTCAGCCGCGTACGTTCCTTCGATCGTCTCTATGCGCACATTCCTCGTTCATCCCTTCCTACACTCATCCTTCTCCGTCATTCTTCAACAGCAGAACTACCGTACTCCCCTGGCTTGCTGTTCTACATCCTATTTTCGATTCAGAGATCCTTGCGTATGCCACATCAACACTGCGATATAGCATCTTCGATCCACATGGTGAAGATCATCGGCTTACTATAGTGCCTGCTACGGACTGGCCAGTCGACATTGTATTAAGCCCGTCAATTTCACCATGCTGACAAATTATGCTATACTGAAGCGTCAGCAGTGGCAGGAGAATTTCCCCGATTCCAAGAGTCCTTCTTCCCGGCCAATTTCCCTCCCAGCATTCATCGCATACGGTATCGTGAGCAACCGAGAATTTCCCCATCTCTGCCGGGTTCTCGGGTTTCACAGCGGGATACTCTCCCTCTCTCTCTATGCGGTCCACAAGGTTCACGATGGTATACTTTACAAGGGTCAATGCCTTTTCCATGCCACGTGGATTGCCTTTCCTAACACGCAGACGTCTCTTATGTTCCTGTTCAGATAAGGACCTCTTGATCCGAAGGATTGACTGGCGAGACTATCACAATCTTGGTAACAACTCGATTTTAGTGATTCAAAGTGTCGACGGGATTTTATGACATTGTTTTGTGGCATCTACGTTCTTGGGGTTTTCGTCAGGACGTTGTAAAACGGTGTGGAGATTTGATTGAGCATTTCTTTCTACATCATTGTTTCCTTTCAATTTCAAACATAAAAGAATCAAGAATGAACGCTCGGACAATTATTCCGACAATGTTACCCCTATTGCACGGCATTTTTGTGTACGTGTATGTTTGTGGAGGGATGATATATAATTATTATTATAGGTAACGGGAAGGGAATGAGACTGTCTATTATGCCCAATTAATATTCTATAGACTATATGAGCGACTATGAATGTAATTCTTCAAACGACGAGGGCTCGCAATGCGAAGTAGCAAAGGGTAGCTCGCAGGTGATATCGTTCCACAGGGTAACTCAAGAGAAAATAGAGAAGAGTCCGCTTGAGGTACTAACGGTCGGTTAGTCGCAAGGAAATTAAAGTTGAAGTTGAGTACCGGCCATTAGGCTGTTTTGTTGTCCTCCTCGTAGTCAGGGTGACGTGTCGTCGACCGCTTGACATTCCTATAGATACGGGAACTGAGATACTTGTTGTTCTACATCCCTTTTTGTCTATCGCAGGGAACCGAACGGGAAGCAACGCTTAATGCAACTTGTTCCAAATGCCATCTATGCCCCAGCAATGGCTTGTTCTTCGCTTCTACCCCAGAGACGTCAATGCGCGTCAAGTCTCACGTTGTTCGATAAACATCGCGGTCGTTCAAAAGTGAATTTATGACACTTTAATCGAGGTTGCATCGTGACAACGGACTATCAATTAATAACACGACTATTGTCATCAAAGAAACGCGAAAAACGGCCCTCATGATCTGATCGTCGTTTGACTGAGGAGTCAGAAGAACAACTACAGAATAAAAAAGGGTGCAACGACCGGAATACCATCATGTAGAAAACGAAGGGTTATTCTCTCGGTTCTCTACTGCGACTGGAAAATCGATTCCTATTCCTTAGTGCTGGTGCGCCTGACATCGTAGCTCAAGGTACAGTAATAACTAAATGTGTTTGTCGAGTCTCTCCAGTGCATATTCCGAGCAATTAATTAAGCTCGATTATCTATGTACACCGTTACGAATGCGCATCTGGAATGGTAAGTATAACGATGATGAGCGTACTTTAGACTACAGGGGAGATGTTGAATCGATATGCATGTTCGAAAGTTTATACCCACAATTCACTAGATATAATCTCGATGATATCATTCATGAACTGTAAAAAGAATGATGCTGCCCATATGCTCTTAAGCTACCGATATGAACCTCGGTCGATAATTCAGCTTTGAATTATGAAGGAATCTCGTTCCCAGCTGGACTCATTCGGAAACAAAGCATCGACATACGTATATAGCATTTCTCTTTACTCGTTCACTGTTTCTCCTCTTTATATTATACTATATAGTATCCAATCGATTAGATAGTGGGCATATCACCCAGAAGGGATACGACAGCTCAGTCTCGCCCATGTTACTGACGGCCCATCCGACTTTTTGGCACTAAAATCCAGATACCTCACGCGCGGATCCTGATAACCGCCAAATTGAATGGTGAATGCCGCTTCGGAAATTGAATAAGCTATCGTGCGCCGGGCAACAAGCAGCGGCTAGTAGTAGAGCTCGGTATTTGACCTGGCCAGTCAACCGACCGGTCTGCCTGCAATCAATGTACAGATTGAAGATAAGGGCTATCCAACCCATAGCCCCGGTCATTCTCTCCTCTCCCTCCGCTTCTGCTGCTATGATTTATATAAGGACGGTCTTGGCTGCTGGTGTATTCATTACGTGATTACACTGTGCTCTCACTCCGTTCTCTATCGCTCTTTTCCCATGTCTCACTCCATGAATTGAATCACCAGTTTCTGGTCTTTGCAATCTGATTCATCACGCTCCAAGAACGCAATTCTACAAGCAGCTGATTTACGCGAGTATTAGGATGACTAAATTTATTTCACCAATTGTGACGATAATTTGTATTACGTTTCAATAAAGTTCGATTAAATCAAGTTTGCTGAGATTACGTCGATTCATTACAATTTCGAGTCTCGACGCCGAATCTCGCACGAGCGCGAGGGCGTTTTACTATACGCTAACACGACTAATTCCTCGAAACGCTCTGCAAAGCAAATGCATATAGTGGCAGCGCGTCCTACTCTGCGTTTCCCAGGTGGATGCCGGCAGTGTCGTGGCACACCGACGAGAGGACGACATAGTCGAGCTCCCTGGTAGATTAGATCTAAATGGATTCCGAGCACGGGCTAATTGCCGAAATAATTGAAACTCGGAATTAATTCCAGCCTCGCTCGAATCCGACTCACTCGCTCCCGTTCAGTTTCACTCATAACGACAATAGATATTTGATAAATTCGAATCGTTCCCTTGTCATGCACCCTCTCGCGTCATTTCTCGACCCCGAAATACGCGTAGCGTGTGATACGTATATAAATCTGTTCCGGATTGTACGGATGTACTTCTACGAATATGGAAATCTGTGCTCGACAACGAAAATATCTTATTCGATGGTATACCGTAGTTCAAAGAACTATATAGTATATTGCCGACCATTAATCTACGTTTCGAAGGTACGGCAGCGTACACACGAAAGTCCGGATCAAACGAAAGTTCTTGCTAAAAATTCTTTCATAAATCTATCATAAAATTGTTCGTTTTCAAAAGTGCTGCAAAGTTTTCTCCCCCGAGAGTTCCTGTCGACGAGACCGAAGAAGATCGCTTCCGCGTTTCCGCGGACCATCTCGCGGGTGAAGCTCCATCGTTCTATGACTCTCGCTCTGCGTGTCGTAAAAGCAACTTTTTTTACGCTCCGTCGCCCGTGATTCGAGGGTTCTCTTCCTCCTCGCGATAGTTATATACATAACGGTTCAACTTCGGAGTATATCCTAACTATGCGGTGCCAGTTCTTAAAAAAAACGCTGATGTCACTTTGTCTATTAAGATTTCGCTATACTGAACTAAGTCGTTTAATAAACTCATAAAAATTATCCTTCTCAGATATTTTTTAGAGTTTAAGCGTTGCCATATTTCTCCCTCCTTTTTTATTATCCGATCTTATATATTATTTTTTCTCACTGATAACGTATAAAAATGAATGTTTATCAGTTCACGAACAATCATAAGCCAAATCTCAATTCTGTTAATAAAAATTTAACTTTTTCGCGATTATTTCTTCGTAATCATAATTTCTCTATATCAAGCGAGTTGAGAAAAAAGGTGGAGCTTCGAATAGCTCACATCTCCGACCCTGGGCATGCCCCTGGCGAATATTCCAGAGAATAATCGAGCATCCCGAGGGTACGAAGTCGTTTCCTCTAGCTGTCTGTATATGGAATGGTAAAACGCGCGTGGCTATACGAGGCTATATAAACGTATATAGTATTCAATACATATATATATTTGTATGTAATATCCAGCAGGCAGAAGACACACGCAGGCACATTTCTCGTTGTTTCTCATACTGCTCAAAGACGCATATATATAGAACGAGACAGTACGACTCGGTATGGTCGCCGCTGGTTCGTACGTACATACTATACGAAAGAGCGATAACTCGAAACTTCGCTTTACGAGCCGCAGTCGTATCAATAAACACGCACCTGTGCCCGGCAAGCGACGGACCGGCAGGGATGCTGATGCAGGTTTAGCTGGACCCTTTCCGGTGCAGCCGGGACGAAGGTTCGCGTGCGTTACCTCGCACGATTATAAATAGGATTCAGTTTTATTGTTGGGAGCGGTATAGGCGCGCTGTGTGATTGAACGTTAACGCCGTAATGGTCCCGAATGTACGCGTGTACATTCCCGTGAGTACGATGCGCATGAAAATACCCGGATGCCTGCTGCTGGTGCTGCTGTTACTAGTGCGGTATGATCGTGGTCGTGACCGCGGTGGCAACAGCAGCACCAGCAGTTGCATTTACCATTCCGACTCTATAGAGTACTCTGCCAGTCGTTCCTTTTCAAACACGGGAGAATGAGAGCGTGCGAAAATATGCGTACGTGACATCCCTCGAGACATATTTATGCACGTGCCGAGGTAACCACGCACTTTTGCGCATCTACATAGTCAAATAGGCAATGAAGAAGGAGAAAGGGAAAAATAGTGATATGTATGTGATATAT
>JABMBT010069826.1:0-11443 GCA_018906895.1 Odontocolon sp. PSUC_FEM 10030002
AGATTGATGATTTATAAGTTATTCAACAAATTACAGTTACTACTATTATTATAGTAGGCTATCCACCTTAAATAATGAATGATGTTATAAAGTTGTACGTAACATTACCAAAGACTCGAAAGTCCTGTTTTTGTATCTTAAGTAGATACAACTTTAAGACGTGTAGACATGCCTAGACACATTGCACGGTTCATTGACACCGAAATCTACTGAAATCCTGGGAATTCAAGACCCGAGAGGTATTCATTACCATGAATGGGCTTGTACCATTGGTGCGTTCGTCAGACACACACCTTCCTTCACTGAAAGCTCAATCACATCCTTTCAACCGTCTTGTATCATCCGTGTTGTATGGTTAAATTGCAAGAATCCCAACCAAACGATGCTCCGAATGATCGGGCCAGACAGACCGAACTCGCTGTTGGCAAAAAGACGGCAGAAAAGAGGGATGTTGTGTGACTATGACTATAGCAACTGGACAGCAAGCAACAGAGCTTTCAATGGGTATGGAGGAGAAGCAAAAGAAGCAGCATCAGTCTCATAGGAACCACTAGTGTTCGACCGTCTAGAAGGCTGGAAGATTCTTCCTCATTCTCGAAACCAATTAACGCTCGTACAAATACACCCTTTGTAGCCTCAACGAATCGGAGTCAGGAAGTTGGAAAACGGTAGTCAACGAAGCCAACAAGACAACGAAGAAGAACAAGAAGAGAAAAAGAAAAAGAGATTCAAGTACAGAATCCAACTCGTATTCTTCTTCTTCCTATTCCCTCATTCCCTTCGCCCGGCCCGTTCACACTGGCGTTCCGACCATTCTTCACGATGTACCTACTATTTGAACAGACCGAGTGAAGAGTCGAAGAGAGCTTCCCTATCTCACGTTGTACCGATGAGAAAGAGGAAAAGAGTGAGCGATAGAATTTCTAGCTCTCTTTGCGGAGAATCGTGCGGCACAAAGGCAACAAGTGACGCGAGTTTCCGCTATTCGGAACACGGACTCCGCCCGCGGATACGGTACCCGTGGACTCGTCTCTTTCGTTTGGGAGGGAATCACCTCGATCGACCCGCGACCATGGTTGACTATTCAGCTTCTCAAACCTATCGGTACTCATTGAAAGATTAATCGAACAGGGTGGACCTTAGCGAAGTAAAATTGAGATGTGCGGGTTTCGAATGCAGGGTCTTACTTGGATTACAGGTAATTTGATACATGTACCTTTTTAGGAACATTTGTAACCTAAATATAAGTTATGATATGCAGAGAATCCCTCACACACCTTTCCCAACTGTCAGTACTGATCTCCATCGTATCGAAGGTGCAATGGGAATAACGAAGATGTATAACTTATACGAAGTCATAATGTATGCGGGGTCGTCTGTGTATACATAGTTACTGTACTTCAATGGAGGCATAAATACCTATCTATTTCACTAGGAAAATGAACGACAACTGTGAGGTAAATGCCTCCATTTATTCCGAGCATTCATAGCTCAAACAACGAGACTCGAGACGGATGCGGTGAGAGGAGAGAAAGCGAGAGATTTGATGTTACGAGAATTTCGAAATCCACAAATTCCGAGCAAAACTTCTATAATATAGAGCAATGCCTAACTGCAGTACAGTATTATACCAGAAACAGAGCATACCGATGGGAAGAGAGATTCGTGCGGTATGACATTTTGAATGTCGGAAATTTGCGGATTCGAAACCGCCCCACCGACCCCCTGCAACCTTACTTCACTTTATTCGCAACGTATATTCTCGAAATATTGTCAAGTGTCTGAAACGTTGTTTTATTACGCAAAGGCGAGAGCAGAGTACGGTGTTACGCCGTGACGCGTACCAACCTTACTGTCTACTGCAGTATAGCTTTATGCCGCACTGTTTGTAAATCCTTATTTAAAACATATATACATGTATACACCAGACCCGTTACAAGCAACCAGTTTTATTGCTTTGCAACATTGCGGATATGAAGGGCATTTACGACGTTCAACGTGACGTCGTGTGGCGAAACTAAAGCTTCTTCGAGTGGGATAGGGCAGAAGGGAAAGGGAGAGCCGTTTACTGTCACAAGTATTTCGGAAAAGCACTTGGTTCGTGGATGGGTACTTGGTGGGTATCTTGTACCTTCTACATCAAGTGGACCAATGCACCGAGAGAGCAGCTTAATCCGGCGACTGAAAATTTATTACTACCTCGTTTTCTCTCTCCAGTGGACTGTCAAACGCGCTGTTCAACGCCTTTAATTAATTTTCCAGCACACACTGTCCGTTAGAACTTCCCTCGACTAACGCCACATCTCCCTTTAATAAGCTGATGAACTGGACTTGTCAGGTTGCATCGATCGTAAAATACAAAAGCAGCTAAAGTATATAGTTATAGTAGGATGAAAACACCATTGAAAGAACAGTTCCAACTTTAGACTCCAACGGAACATACATGCCCCAGGTTTTATAAATTGTTTATATCTTTTGTTTATATCTAATTTTAGTTCTACCAAATGGCTTTTACCTCAAAATATTCAATTTAGAATTAGATGAGGTTTAAAGCTCTTATTTAAACAAGAATAGATCGTTAATAATTCTTGAAAAAAAAATCTTTAATGGTATCATGTGATGAACTTTTGCTGGACCCATTACTTATGATGCTGCATAGTTCCCATGGTAATCCGTTTGAACACTGCAAATCTCACGACATGAAATGTCAAAAATCGTTCATGACACCTCTCCGAACGAGGAGACACGAAAATACACATAGCGAGAGAATATCCGTTGCTGCTCGTGTTTCAAAAAAAAAAATGTAAATCATAAAGATTATTCAAATTGCCGGTGACGCGATGGATCATCTGACCCATCGCGAAACCGAACACTTCTCATCACGAAAAATACTCAGCGAGACACAAATCTTTATAAGCACTCAACAATTTCAATCCACTTTAACAGCACTGAAATATTGTCCAAATAAAAAAAAATTGGGTTTTATCACTTAGCCTTCTGGTAACAGAAATTAAGAATTATTAAAAAGAATTTAAATTCCAATGATTAATTCACTCTTAACATACTTCACTTAACGTTCATACAATCGCGTTAATTATACGGTCGATTCGTTTTGATAAAAGATATGAAATTCGATATCGAGGTCAAAGAACAAGCACAACTCCACGAACGATTACGAGTAGTAACTGACCGAGGATAAAAACTTCAGCATGGCAAATAGTTCGCTGCAGTTTGATGCACCTTGGTGCATTCAGTCCTATCCATGTACTCGCGGAGCAATGCATTCGAGGGCACGTGTGTGCCGATACTTGGTCACAATCGCGAGCGTGTTTGCGTTCATGTGCAACCATGTATGGCTGCTTGATTGTATTTACGAAGAGAGAAAGGGGTAGAACGTATGAAAGGTGGGAGAGACCAGAGTGGAGACTCGAGGCCTCATCAGGGGTTGCTGGCGAGTCGAGTAGCGATCGGTAGCAAAAATCGAACAGGGGTTTCAGCCGGTAGAACTCGCGACTGCCGTCATTTATGCGAAACTCTGACTCTGCCTCTGAACCATTGCTGGGCTTGCTATTGCTGTGTGCTCAAAGCGGTGCTTCGCTTCTAATTGCTAGAAAATCTTCGAGACTCGATCGCCAACCGCAAACTACCGATCCCCCTCGACCTCTTTAATTTATATTCCACTTTTGATAACTAGGTTCCTGATCTTATCACCCTCGAGGTCATACAGACGTGTTCGCATCGAGTGGGAACATGGTTGATGACAGCCACTCTCCGATTTCAGAGTGCTTCTACTATATCAAGGGACGCGGTATTAAAAAAGTAAAATTTATATATACAACACGACGGGGTGTGTTATATACACGTGTGTTATACCGTGTGGGGTACGCAGCTAAACGAAATATCACTTCTAGTCTAATTGGCATAGAGTTCGAGTTTTTCTACCGAATCCGAGAGTGAAAGAGTGCCTCTGGCTATGAATGAGACCAATTGAAAAGATTCAGCGAGCCAACAACGATTTTGGCCGAGTTATCCACGGTTAAGCGAAATATCGCTTTACCTCACTGGGTTTCTCGCTTTTCTGAAAGACTCAACGTGTACCGATATTCGTATGTATATGAAATACTACGAAACTAAGAGAAAGCTTATACCGGAGTTGCCAAGATGCTTTAGAATTTCAAATATCAAAACTACCAGGTTTTATTAAATTTTTTACATTTTTTTAAAAATGTTGCAGGTTCATTTCTTTGTTTACAGATCCACACCGACGAATTATGGAATCACGAACGTGGAGGGTAGTTTTTCTTCTTTTGATTGTACCGTCCGGCAGCTGGGCTCTACCACGTCCTATAAAAATCGGTGAGACAATTCTCTGAATATTTCCATCTAGCCTTCTGAATTCATACACTTTTGTATCTTGCATCCAGTATAATATCTGTATATTTTATTCTCCGCGTGTCATGCATGCAGGTTGAAGATTTATACTTGGTACTATTCCCAGTAGAACGACGAAGGTCCGGTGTGTTTCCTCGAAAATTTCCTTTTTATTTAAAAGTTGAACGTAGAAATACCTACAGTTGACTCTGTATATAGCATATTTATCTATGTGCACACCAGCATGGAGTACATATACATATCTTGAGTTTTCACAAGATTTTCAGTTTTGCAACGCTACAGGGAGCAATCAATGTTGCTTCTCTCGTGCTTGCCGCCAGGTCACGGCTATACTCTTCTACTTCCTCCTCCTCATCCTGCCACTATAGTATACTAGCTTCACGTCGCGTTCTCAGCTCGATCGTAAAATTCCGGAGATATCGTCACTCCCGCGAGGCCGTGCTGTTCTTATTTCTGGTGCAAGATACAAAGAATCCTAGGACAGACGTGAACTGGATATTTTAAGGATCGAGGAGTTCCATTTCCGTTCTGGAAACGGATGACGAGAGGGGTTGAAACAAACGCGGTGCTCGGTGCAGCTTCTCCAATACGCCCACTCACCCCCACCCATCCCTCCTCTTCCATTCATCCGATGGTCACACAACGTCGTTTTATTTTACGTGTTGAAATTTGTTGATACAGTACATCAATTGAACCGTACAAAACTTGTAGTGAAGATTTAAAAATGTTTCGAAGCACCCACCCACTCCCACCCCCTCCCTCTTCCATTCATCCGATGGTCACACAACGTCGTTTTATCTTTTTGGGAACTTTGTACAATTGAACTTTACTAAAATTGTAATGAAGATTTAAAAATGATTCAAAGCATTCACCCACCCCCACCCATTCCCTCTCTTCCATTCATCCGGTGGTCACACAACGTCGTTATACTTTACGTGTTGGAATTTGTTGATACTGTACATCAATTGAACTTTACCAAAATTGTAGTGCAGATTCAAAAATATGTTTCGAAGCTTATGTTATCTACGATATGTGGATGGTCCACGAGGGTGGAATGTACATTTCAAGACCGAAGGGTAGACATATACATATATTTAATACGTAAATTCTTTGAGGGACCATAGGTCGAGGGAAGATGATACCCCTGTAGCGCAGTCGTGGGGAATGATGGTGGTCAAACATTTAGCTCGGACCTCTCCAAAATATATTATGCTGGAATTCTGAACCTCCTCTATGTTGCTATATTCATGCACATTAAATTATACGTATAATGTGAACGAACCGGTGAATACGTGATTTCCATTTTCTTGACCTATGAATGTTAATGGTGCGGAGTAGCGAAGGGGTGAAGGTGGCCGGATTTGTGAGGATTTTATTTCCCTCTCTTCTGTCTTTCTCCCCTCGTTTTCTTCCATCGAATCCGGACGGTGAGGCTGCTACCGAGACTCGGCGTTTATTGATATAAAACGCCCAGTCCCGGTAGACCATCCATCGTCCTGCACACTGAAAAGAATCCCGAAGGATCTTCATCGGTTACAACTGAACCGGGTGAGTTGAATTCGAATCCAGCACCCCCGTCAGACGAATCAAAAAAATAAAAATCCGTTGATCAATAGAAATGCAAGATTCATATATCTTTTTCATCACACTCCAACGTTTATTTTGTATTTTTGGTCTTCATTTTTTTTTGTCACGTAGTAGATTCATAAAAATCAATAGAAAGCGATATGGGATATCGCAGGTCGAATTTCATGACGGTAGCACGTATTTTGGTCGTTTCTATCTGTCGTTTTCACTCTGTTTCGCACTATGTACTCGAATGCCCTATATCAGGTACCTCTTTTTTCTTCTTTTTTACAGAGCTGGGAAGGTCGCTCTGTCGACAAACCTCTCGATTGAAAATAACGCGTATGTTGCGATCTCTTATTTTTATCCCCGTCGATTTCTCGATAGATATAAATTTTCCCTTTGACTTCCGTGTCGCCCAAGTCCCATGAGATCCTTCGATGCTGCCTCTCGCTATCAGGCTTAGCTGGAATATACCAGGATATGCCTGACGCTGAATGACGGGGAACATCGAAGCTGATGTCCAAGGTTTATATAGACTGATATATTTTTTTTCATTCACATCTATGTCTATTGATCTCTTTCGAAGAAAAAGTTCGTGTTATTAAAACTGAAGTACGTATTCCAATTTCATTTTTGATATTCCACACGCTCTGTTCCAAATAGCCAATATTCGTTTGTTCGGTATTACATTAATTAATTGGCAATATGATCGATAACTCATCGATTCCAAATCTTTAAAAAAGTATCATTCAATAGAGAGCTTGAAATTCTGTGCCACATATACGTTCTACATATAGTGAAATTTAAAACATGAATGTAAAATTAATTTTTGACGAGAATGAAAAATATTATACTCAATTCTCTGACGAACTCGCATGGTGAATCTAACTGGATTATTACAGTATCTGGTTGGAATTCTGTAGCACAAATTACAGTCAACCTCTCTACAACCTACCATGCACAATTGATAACGTAGAATCTTCTGCTTCTCGGGAAAGCTTATCTTCTTCCGCGGAAAATGTAATTATCCTACGTAGAAAGGGGGAAAAGAGTAATTATGTATAGCTAGAGGTATACCGAGGAGAGATACGTTGAGCCTGTTCGTTGTGGCTCTTGTTACGATAATTTCAGAAAATGATTGACTCAATCACAGGTATATTCAACACGGGGGCTCATGGAACGAGGAATGCACACAGCTTTTCCCCACGTCAATCATTCTCTTCGCGATTTTGGATCTACCCTATTTCATCTGGCATTGCAGGACCGCCACTCGAGTCTATCCGTCGAACTTTGTTTCACGAACCTATTAAAATTCCACTCGGCTCTGGCTTAATGACGCCGGGCACCAAACTCAGCTCAACTCACGCTGTTCGTACGACAGATAATAGTTTTAAGTTTAATTAAACCACGAGCTGCGGTTTCGTTCTAATTCGATAATCAGATACCAAGTACTCAGGATTAAATGTGCATAGATGCGGCGTCAAGTGCAAGATACAGGACCGATAGGCTATTTCCTTCATCAAAATGAAAATTGAAGTATTAACAAATAAAGTAGAACAGTTCATTTTTTTATCGATTACGATCGTCAGTCAAAGCACCGGCGAAATCAACAAAAATTCTTCAAAAACACCAAAAAAAATCATATGGGTCGCCATGTACTGCAAAAACAAATGTGTTAAATCTACACGTATTATTGTAGTCATATTTAACGCATGTTGTTTTACGTGTAATCTTAAAGGGGTGTACAATACACCTGGAAGCGTGTAAAAAGTGTCTACCATAGAAAGGATAGGAAACAACACACTTGCAACACGCGTATTTTTTAGAGTGCGTACCTAAACTTTGTGGTCATTTTTCCCGGACGCATAGTCATTTTTACAAGAACCCTTCTTTCAGTGATATGTAGGGCCCGGAAGTTCACGAGTTTATACTGTAGTCTTCAGTTGTTTTCCATTGTTAACAATGATCAAGTCGCGAACTTCCGGACCCTAGTGATATGTAATCGACAACTTCGCCTTTACTGTACAACATTGTAGTTGGAGAGGCTAACGGTCTGGAGTGCTAGACTGCAGTCCACGTCGTCACAGATTTCATTTCCGTTCACCTCGTGGAATGTGAGTGAAAAACGATTGTCTGCCTAAAGTGTGGGATTACCGATTTCATCAATCATGAGGACATAGAGATAAGCGCGATAACACCTCTACTCTGTTAAAAAGACAATCCGATTACTATGGATTAGAGTACTAGACGAGTAGTTATGATCTCCCAATCCGATGGATGTATGTGTTGTCCAATAAAAAAAGAAATGTCGACAAATCAAAGTAGTCTAGCGTTAGAGGCAAACGGACGTTGGGATTCAATCGCAAGAGAAATTGTAGGTCACAATGCTAATATGTAATCTGGTGTAGTTGATGCACCGTTGAACGAAAAAAAATAAAAATAGAAAGAAACAACATGTAGTTGGGCTTTTATCGTTAAATGGTAAGTGTGCCACAGTTCTAACAGTTTTTTGTTCTTCTTTTTTGTTTTACCAAGCACTAAACGAGTGCAAGTAAGGAGGAACTCCACTCAGCCTTTTTCCTGGAAGGAAATGCCACCGGGCACTAAACTGCTTGTTATACGGTTAAAAAACATGCCTGAATTCAGGATTAACGAAGCTGAAAGCTGTTACGCTTTAAATAAACGGATAGAAATCTTATTGAAACTAATTTAACAAACATTATTTATTCGTAATTACCCTAAAAATACCTTCTTCGTATCGCTGCATCTTCGCATACAGAAAGCGTTGGAGAATGAGATAGGTATACTTGCTCTGGTAAACAGGCGTCTTCGGCACGAGCCCGTGGGACCCTTGCATGTAATTCTAGACCAGAACGCGCATCTACTAGGCTATTAAGAGTGTTATGCAAATTTCAGTGGTGCGAAAGCTGTGCACTGCCGAGAACTAGGCGAGACTATAAGCTCGGTTGGAAAATGGCAAATCTCGCTCTTACACGATCCTTATAGCCATTCCGATAGATACGACACGGATTGAGATACGTTCGTAGTCGTGTTTACGATCACTGGTCCGACGAAATTGCCTGTGAAATTCAAGCTTGGATCTAATTTAATTTCTGGTTTACTCAAGAGGGTTGAGGCAACAGAAAAATTATTACGCGAAGATCAGATATGGCTGAAATTTATGTTTCGCTATTAGCAAAATACTTACCTTCCAAACTTTAGAGCATGCTTTTAAACTGTCGCGGAGCAGAGGTTCGGCCTTAAAAAAATGAAATTGCAAAATTTTGGGAATTTCGGAGTCAACATTTTCTTCCAGTTATAGCACAATTATATAAATTTTCTCAAAATCCAAAGGGATGATTGAGAAATATCAAAAAACTGCTTTTTTTTATCGTTGTTTCGATGTCTCCCAATAATCCATTAAGATTTTGGGAAAATTTTAGCCAGAACTCTTTTAGGGCGACATTGTAATTTTTCCAATGAAAAAATAATGCGTCATAATTTATGACGCATTATTTTCTGGTATGGTAATTGGATGAACATACATGCATGCCTGTTATCTGTATCGTAGTATAGAGTCCATACACACACTCGGAAAATATGGTCGTAAAAATCCAGACGAAAAGTTTGATCGTCTTGAAATTACTTGGCGTATCGTTGAGGGCGTGTTATTCGGACTCCAGTCGAGTCACCGGCATTAGACATATACCATGCGAAGAAGATTCGAAGCAATATAGCAGTAGCGGTACCGACGACTTATCGGAGTCTGACTCGACGACGTTGGGCGTCGTTCAACGGGAAAACTACATCGACGCGCTCAGAATTTATTTTTCCCGAAGTGAGAGTCGAATATCTCCACCCGGATGGTTTCCCATGTGCGGATGCTCGTACACATTCGACTCTTCGTTTTGGGCCTTCTAGTTTCTGGTGCTGCCCGTTGAATCCTCCGCTCTTTCGTAACCTCCGAGCTGGACAGAGTGTCCGGCTACATTGAAAGTTTCGTACCGTGAAATTGAAGTTTCACGAATGGCGTATGCGTACAACAGCCAAAATCGTTCAATGAAAATAGTATAATCGCTTACGCCTGCATTTATTTTCTTCTTCTTTTCATTGTTACGTTCGTTCTTCAGCAATTTTCGTCACCCCGATATCTGACTCTTTGACACTGATCCGGACACTTTAGTCGAATTGATTGCATCCCTGGATGTGACAGGGAGTGAAAGATCGGCAGACGAAATGTCTCACGACACATTTTATTACCCGGTTCATCAAGAAAGCCATTCACTGTGCAGTTGCGAGGACAAACCTTGCTGGACACACCAGGGAGCTTACGACACAGTAACGGAGCGCTGGTATTCGACCAGCGGAGTTCGTGCGACTCGATTTCCCGGGTGGCTCGTTATAGCTTGTACGAGGAGACGCGAAAAGAGTTACGTCGAGGGTATGAGTCTTTTGCGTTATACAGAAATTCCTTCGATGTTACCAGCACACGTCTCTCACATCGTTCGAGTACATTGCCTTCAAAATGTAATATACGTTAGAAGACCGTTCACTCTAAACGAAATTGGAAGGGATCACCGGAAGTGTTGCGAAAAGTTTTCAATATCTTGTATTTTTTTTCTTTTTTTTTTAGGTACCTTCCTTTACAACTATACCGCGAAAATTTGTGAATCAAAGTAGTTGAATTAATTGAGTAATAATGTGAACAAGCGAACAATGAGGCTGCATCGGGTCACGTTTTACAATGACCGTGTCCTGTATAGAACGGTCCTAAAAACTTGCCTTCGTGTAATGAGAATCCCTCTGAGGCTGTTCAACTGTACGAAAGTCCACGCGGTTGGCACGACGAACTGGTCCAGCTACTTGTCTATACGTCCCGGTAGTCGTCTAGGTTGTACCAATGCTGTAAAGCCGTATAGCAAATTTACAGCACGGGAGCTTGCGGAGCCTCATTGAACGAGACGCGAGACCAACAACCAACGACCCTCTTTCATTTTTAACTCTCGTTTGTCGGTGTTCGCGAGCTCGTTTGCTCGGTGGACGTGTACCCACCGAGTGCTGTATACATGCCGTAACAATAAATTGCTTTCGGTGACCTCGGTTGGACCGACCGGGACCACCATCGTCTAGACGTGACGATAATGCCGAAACTCGGAACTCGGGTGCTGAACAAATTGAGAAGAGTGATTTCCATTGTGAACACTAGCAGCACCAAATTCCAGCTAGATCGTTTGACGTTCCTAGCTTTTATTACAAAGGTTGTATATGAGAGGTCCACCCCGTTTTTAATGATAAAAGACGGCCCCGTTTTTTCGATCTCAAATTTTCCGCTGATTACGAGTAACATAGAGATTTCCCCGAAATCTGAAGGGATGTATGTTATAAATCCGAAAAACTTCGATTTTTCATATTTTTTCGGTTTTAATCATATATCCCCTCGGATTTTGAACAAATCCCTATGTTATTCGTAATCAGCAAACAC
>JABMBT010069937.1:0-11440 GCA_018906895.1 Odontocolon sp. PSUC_FEM 10030002
TTTTTATGAAAATTGAAATTGCAGGTTACAAAAATGTTAATATTTTTTAAATATCTAAGGAGCTGTTGTCTTTTTTATGACTACCTTCGGGACAGTTATGGAAGTCATTATAATTGTTGTAAAGAGACGTTGTTGTTATAAATGCGTTATACACAATGATTATGCCCGGATGCAGATATATAAAAATATTTTTTAACAATAATGACAGTGCTTGATCGCTCCAGAGCGTTCACAAGCCTGAACCAAAGTACCATCTAGACGATTGCGTGGTTGACTCGCGAAAGTTATGAGTCAGTCCAAATCATCCTTCTTATCTAAGAATATCCTCATGCATACTTCTGAGGTTGTGTCTGCTCAGGTACGTTATCAGCAACGTAGACCGAAGGTGAGTCGAACGTTAGGGTACCGACACTCGGAACAATGGTTGTTTACATCAAGGACCATTCATCAGGGGCACGGGCCCAAGCTGCGAGATAGGCGGACGTTATCTCATGAAACTCGAGAGGTTATGTTTCACAAACGACCCAACCAGTCAGCAGCAAGCGAGCAGTAGTCAAAAGTCAAAAGAGAAGGAGAGAGAGAGAGAGAGAATACGCTTGAAACGAATATTAAGCGCAGAGTCACTCTCGCCTTATCTTCAAACTGATTCCGCCTATCACTAAGTTCAAGAGGAACGCAGTCGGTATAGCTCTTGGTCCTGGTCATACCTCTCGATCTTTGATATTCGAACATTCATTTTTTCATCTTGATCACCATCAGAAACGATGATGACTAGGGTCAGGAAGTTCGCGACTTGATCATTGTTAAACAATCCGAAACAACTGAAGACTACAGTATAAACTCGTGAACTTCCGGGCCCTAATGATGACCTTTTACGTTATAGCGTATTACGATACAAGTGCGGAAAATACTTTTTAATGAGTGTGAGGGTTACAATACGAGCCGAAGGCAAGGGTTGTAATCACAAGAGTTAGAAAAGTCTCCAATATCAGACGAGTATCGCACAATATTTTATGTTACAACGTGGGAAAGTCGAGGTTTATCCACAGGTGGGTAAAGCGAGACTTTGCGCACGAAGTGACATAATATTGATTACAGATATGTATATTTATGTATATAGTGCACTATTTTCCTCTGCGTAATTTGGTTTGTTTATCGAGTTATTTGTACCTACATTTCCCTAAATGGTCGTTTCAGATGGCGTATGGGAACCGAGGTCATATAGATGGTACACCGCGTACTTTCGGAGTCGTTATCCCGACTGGCGTGCCTCCCGCTTGCGAATTCCATTGAAGAACAATAAATGATTATTGTCGAGACTATTACTGGCGAGATTCCATGGTAGCGGCTAGCCACCGTTCGAACTGTTTGGTCTACCAGCAATATCAGTGTTGGTCAGTTTCTCTGTTGAACCAACGCTTGTAGCATCCACCAATGTGAGGGTGGTCGCGTATAGTATTCGTGGCCCCATTATTTCTCGTATCTCGCGAGTCCACGCGCGCCTCCTGCACTGCCACCATTGCCTGCACCCTTCGCTATGGGCCCTTGCAACCCTCGAACCTGGGAGAAGTTGACAAGCATGCACTGCCCAGTATTCGCTCGGGCTAAATCCCCTTTCCTCTCCTCTTTTAAAACCAACCACTCCTCCGCCATCAACATCAGCATCTGAATCTAATGTACCATCCCTTAAATACTTGCGGGATTGGTGTCATACTTGTATTATTGCGAGGTATCACGAGATGAAAGGGATGGAAAGTACGAAGAAAGCAGTTTTCTTTGTGTCAAACGATGTCCTCAGAAACTTTTTTTCGACAAGTTCGTAATATATATTGATTCTATATGTTCCTATAAGAGGATTTCCTGTGCGAGACGCGTGGAATTGAAGAGGGATCTTCTGCTGAAAAAAATGTATGGTCCGTGTCCGATAGTGGGAAACATTTCATGTTTTTACTCGCATGGGGGCGAGCCAGGATCTATATGGTTACAAAAATAATGTATCATTGAATAAGTCAGTCAGATCCTTATGACCTGACCGAGGATCCTCCAAATCTAGATTCAGATTCAGATACATGAATCATCTCTTATCGGGCTGTTACTGCTCTAAAAAGAAACCTCGTATCAGATTACTTTCGTCTTCTCCTTTATTATCCTTCTCCCTGCCCACGGTCAGCTATTCGCATTCTTCGATTCTTGACTGCGTTCGTGTCTTTGATAAAATACCACATCCAATTCTTCATCACCACTTTTGTAACTGTTGATAAAATCAAATTTCCCAAGAGATATAAATAATTCCAAAGAGCATCCACTGCTACTTTTTTCTATTAGACTTCAACCATTGAATCTTTAATGGTTCCAAAAAATTTTAATGCAACCCATCGTGTGTAAGGGGTTCTCGCTTTGTGGAAGCCGTAAGACTGCTACGAATGGGCATTCGGCACCCCTCTCTTGTACTCGTGTACCGCTACTGTTGTTAGGGGATGTTAATTCGGGACCAGTACGGGTTGCTTTATACTCACCGCAACCGCGAATGTACACTTTGATCGCGTGAGAGGACATCAGGCTCATCGAGGGGTCGAGGGAAACCCCTGTACTGTATTACACAAGGCTGAAATGTCTTCTGTCACTCACGTAGTTATACAGCAGAGCGGTATAGCCTCAACGCACAGAAACCTTCATATAGAATCTGAATGTGTACACCCGCGCAAGCGAAACCTTCACTCTTCTCCCTATACCGTTGGTTGGGTCACACGAAACACCGTTGTGAGATGTAATAACGTTAAATTTGATGCTTTCACCGCGCCACCACTTAGCCAGAAAGACTTGCAAAATGAATTTCGGTCGGAGAATTAATTATATACAGGAATTACATACATTACCAGAATGTTTTATGCCATGTCCAAAAATGTCTTCAAGGTACATACATGTCCAAACGCATGTATTGGGTATGTTCCATGCCCAAAACCGGCGACCTTCGATCCAGTGACCGAATGTAAAAAAGAGTGAAGATTAAAAAGACATAAAAGAGAAAATAATGACAATCGGCACAGTGGCCAATATCGATTCATATTATTAAGACTCCATGGATGACTTTGCTGAAGACGAAAAAATAAGAAAAGAGAAAAAAGCACCAAGGGATGAATATGACTACAGAAAAAGAGAGGAACATTTAGGCATTCTACCAAAGAGGTATGATGATGAAAGTAAGTTATCCCACAAGAAGAGTGGCTAATCCAGGAAACACGTTTCAGTTCCCAGTTAAATATATGCGAATATAGAGCGTGCGTTGATACCCGTACAAGATAAAGGTTCTTTTGGAGGGTTGTACCCCAATATTACCATAGAGCAGTCAAGAACTTTTGGTTGTCTTTATGAATGTACGCATTTATGTTGGTGCTTCGCTATGGGAGTGCTTCAGAATCATTCGTTCGTACTAAATTTACATTAAAAAGGAAACTCAGTATACGGACACAAAAAAAATATTGCAAGTAGGGTGGTTGGTTCCTTACGGAGTGTGGTTCGCATACAAACATGCGCGATTGTAACTCCTAATGACTCTTGCTTCACGACGATATTAATGGTACATTGCACGCAAACTTAACATTGTGTGACTTATTTTTAATTAAGTTAACCTAATTTCGAATCGGTGTAAAATCGATAAGTTCAAATAAAAGTGTTGCGGCAATGTTTCGACTCGAAATATTTATCATAACGAAAATCAAGGGAAAATAGAAACATCATAACAAGATAGAGAAGACTTTTTTTTATCTGCTCGCAGTCGGTAATAAAGTATACATTTTTTCCATAAGGAACAAATGAAAGCCAACAACTAAAATCCAGAGGCAACGTAGCAGACTAAGAAGAATGCAAGAGAGAAAATGGGAAGACAAACAAACTTTTCGAAAGAATGCAAGCTCGTGGAGAAACGACGTTGTTAGCCATGATTCCTAGTTAATACGGATTGCAGTGCAGAGTACATTGCCAAGAGAAATTGAGAGATAGAATAGAATGAGGCAAGAAGCAGAAGTAAAAAAAGTTGAGTAGGTAATCCACAACATAGGCTCCATTACGATTAATCGGGCTCTTACAGGATGAACTTTTCTGAAAGTCTATCACCAACAAGTCTACGGGGGCCGATAAAAGCTCCTCAGGCGTCGGTGTGCAGTAATCTCCTGGGCATCCAAAGAGTTCCAAAGAGTAATACATACCAGAGTTTAAGTAATACTACTAAATAGTTATACACAGTTAGCTAATAGTAGTAGATGTGATCATGAATAAAATGGACCTCAAACAGGCATCATCACAGCCTATGTCCGAAACAGTTATTACTGTCGAATTTTCGAAGCTGATAAAAGAGATTATTTATTGAGGGGGGCAAGGGAGGATAAATCAGCGAGGTACCGATGCTGTTGTGGGTGAAGACTTGTTGACGACACTCCGGTGTCGTGTCTTCAGTACCGCTTATTATTTCATCTTTGAACGCCACGTTTGTTAAAAAATAATGAGCTGAACAAGGAGTAGGAGAGCAAAACAGCGTAAAAAAGATGAGTTAAAATCGGTGCCACAAGGCAGAGACACAGTTGCTTGATAAACGGACAGAGCAACTGTGAAAACGAAGCATTCACGTCGACAATCAGCTCTTCTATTCGACCTTATACCATCATTTCTATCCTCTCACCTTTGGAAAACGTTTGTGAGAAGTCGCATCAACGATAGCACCGTCGAAGCGTGACAAGTAACTCGCGGTAACAAGCTACAGTCGTACGGTGATTCTGGCAGAAACGTTGAAACGTGCTGTTAATAGTCCTTTATTCAACAACCGGATTCTAATTACTGGCATGTTTGGATCTCTTTCAGCCCATCACGTCTTAAAGGACATTTACTATATAGGGTGGCTTATCATCGATAAGTTACCCATCTGCAGGGATGAATGTATGCGTTTTCACCATTGTCATCGTCGCTTCGTCATTAACTAAAACGAAGACTCGTGGCATTTTGCTCGTCTCTTTTGGGTGTACACTCGTCCACGAATACTTGTATACGGTCGAGGTACGAGTTGTGAAGAGAGAGATGTACCTTTCAAAGCTTTGGAAGACTCGAGTGGTGGTTTTGACGCGTTTTCACGGTGGCGCGGCACGACGGACGCTATGAAAGAGCACGTAACACGTAAAAGCTTTTCTCTCTACTTTATCTAACCTCCTCAATCTCATCACCACACGGACGAAGAAATTATCAAAGCTCCGGGCAATTAGCTTCTCCAACCGTTGAATACCGTCCTCGTTTAAGAGCGAGGAGTGGCGTCATCCATAGCACATTTGCAACAGGCAGGAGGTTTTGAAGAAGGAAATATATAGTTTGACATCCGGAATTTCTAAAGAGCCGCGACTCACCTGCACCTAAAATTAGAATTTAAACCTATTTCCACTATTTACACATTTTCTCCGGATGTAGCTTTTGATGCAGTTATGTTTTACGCCAACCTGCCATGGATATATCGAAGACAGGAAACCGCGCGTTATATACCGTCTCAGCAGCTACCTTTAAATTTGCACTGAAACGAAGCTTCTTTAAGTTCGACGATTCGAAGGTTCGTATTAGAACACACGAAACGTTGGGTAGTCTGCTTAATAAACTTTCAGGCTCGCGGTGGGAACTCGTTAAAGCAGGAACTGCATGGTTTGCAAAAGGGTGCGAGATCATGACATCCGGTAAGAGGGCAAATGGAAAGACAAAGCATCGAAACAGTGGAACAGTTCACACGAGAGAGAAAAGGAAAGAAACAAGGGAAAAGAGCTTCACGACCGCGCGTACGTTGAGGTCGTGGCGTGGGATACGTACGGAAGACAGAACGAGGTGGGAATCTACGAAGGTGGTTGGCACGGAGTGTAGATACGTATCCAACACTGTTCCTTGTCCCTAGAGGTGGCAGAGTACGTTGCAAGCTGAACCCAACTGTGGTCGCTGGCTTGTTAGGTCCAGTTTGGTGCTGGCACGACAAGGGGTGGCAAAGCTGGTGGCTGGGGGTGGTTGTCGGGTCACCGTTCCTATCGCCCCGACACCCTTCCGAACGCCCGAGGGGTTGCCGGCCGACAGCGAGGGCGCCACTCTTCAGCCGACCGCAATCGGGTATGCAATTTACGTTGGCTTCCGACCCTTGCGACACCCTACGCATCGCCCAGAGCGAACTGAGCGAACCGAACTCTACTAGTAAATGTTAATAGTGCGTTACTGCTGGTGTTGCGACTGTTGGTTTGAGGTCACGCTCTCGGAACCTCGTTTTCTCATCCCTTATCCTACATGCAGTTGTCTTCCCCGGTCGATGCTGTTGCTCTAGGTGTCTCCTCATCCTCTTGTACATTATGTCTGTGAACTTATGTCTTCTTGCTTATCGATTTTTGAAGCATCATCCCTCGTTATTCCTACCTCGATCGCCGTTCAACGGATGAGGTTGGTGAATATCGAGTAGCAGGTTGGTACAAAGATAGACGAATTGTCATCTAACTCGAGATAGGAGCTCCTATTATTGCAGAAATGATTATAAAGGGACGGTTGCTAAAATGGTTTACCGGGATTACCGATTATCAGGTTATTTTTTCTCATAATTATAGAGCCTTTCTCTTTCATAATTGCAGACTGTTTATTCGATGAATAATTAATTATTTATGAATGACCAACGTAACAAATTTTAAATTCAGATCAAGACTGTACGCTCCATTATGAAACAGTTTTGAATTTTTACGATTTAAAGAAAAATAAATGATAATAAGAACCGTGTTCGGTTCATCGGTGGGAGGACTTTTCGAGCAATGTCCGAGGTCACGGCTCTCTTATTCGACACGTTTCAATGCAAATTCTGGCAGCTCTGTGAAAGGAACAGAGAGAGATAGCACGAGTGGGAACCGCGGTGTCCGAGTAATGCGTATGTTAATCGGCCTGCCACTGCATGCGCGGTTCGTGTCCAGTACGAGCTCACCACCGGCAACATAATTCGCTCAATTTACAAGCATTATCGCGACGTTGCATTTAATCGCGTGGAATTAGGTTACAACGCCGACGGCAGCAGCACGAGCGCCAGAGGCGACGGACAGACGTGGCTTGCACGCACGCCGGTCTCACGTCCGGACCGACGGGATCATCAAGCGCACATGGGAAAACGCTATTGTCTATTCTCCATACCATTCACTCTAACGAAAGTCTACAAAAGTCGTTTCTCTCATATGCTTATTAGAAAGTTGAAAGGCCTCTTCTTCAAATACTTAATCCTCATTCAATGAAAAAGTATTTTAAATTCTTTCATTACTGAATGATTATGGATTATTATTCATTACCCTTAAGGAGGAACCGGAGAACTTGTCTTGAACTCTTAGAGTTCAATGGACAACATTGCGTTTATGCTTTAATCGCTAGCTTCAAATGGAGCAATATAAGATGTATCTGGGTCTATCGTAGAAATGGGAATTAACTGTTCAAAATATGAAATAAAAGCTTAGACACTTGAGTACTGACTGTGTACGGGAATTCACTACATCCCCTTTACCTTATTTATCTTTACCTGTACGTATACTGTAACATCTTATATAAGGAAAATGAGTCTAGATGCGCGTAATCGATGAACTGCGTGACGTCTTTGGCGAAGGCTTCCCCGATCCGGAAGGAAAAATTTCGTTGCACGTTTACAGGAGAGCGATTGAGCGAGCTGACGTACCTTGAGGCAACGTCTATACTGTACTATACGTACTACGTACATATACACACGTTGCAATATTCTTTCACTGTATGTCCCGTACTGTATACCTATACATACTCTTTCGCTACTCTACTATAAGCATGTTCCTCTAGCAAGCCACTTTCACCCGGATGAAATTTATGTATGGAAATATCCGGGCGAGCGTCACGCATGTGGAATATCACGCACGGCAGCTGGAGGCTCCCCCACCCCCCTAACCACCCCCATCTCTTCATCCTACTCTTCGTTTTACCCTTACTGCTCTATGTAGAACCCGACAATGTGACAACACTTTTCAAGGAAAAATGTGTTTTACTACTGGAGCTGGAGATGGTACTGGAGCAGCCTTCTCCCTGTGATACCAAGGTAAAAATATATGTATCTTCGGGCTGCGTCATATCCGGACCGAATATGGGAACCAGTGAATCCTCGGTGCAGCTAGCATCAACATAGTCACCGGCAACTCTGGTCCATGAACATTCAGTATAGCGCGCTATTTGATTTTGGAGGTGGTGGTGAATCGGTGTAGAATTTTCCATGAACCTGGTCCTATGCTGCTGCTCTTATATATGTATGTACTATATGTATAGGTAGATTTGTGGGAGCTCTGCATTCCCACGCGGCAAAGCGCCTCTCATGTTTTATGCACGCACGATGACAATTTTATGAGGCGAGGACAGATTGTAGCAGGCATTCAATACCATTCTCGTCTGCGGTATTACTTTGTTCATTTTTCTTTTCGGTCTGCATATACCGATGTCTCTGAAAATTTTCACGTTTTGTAGGACAATATTTTTTGATGAACGTTCTTCATTATTTTTATAATAAGAAAACAAATAATAATGACAAGAATGTACGTGAATTTGGATGGATGGGTATATAATGAAAATTAATAAATTGGCCATTTTTAGTTGCTTTCGTCTATCCTATTCAATGTCTATTAATTACATTAGGAACAAATTCATAAATACTGCGGAAATGTATGTAATCATTGGATTATCATTGTATAAACTATGCTGACGACTCGGTAGTTCCGAAGATGACATTTTCTGCGGATTTTGCAACTTCCATTGCCAGACGAATGCCTTCTTGAATTACACGACTGCCGACTATGATAAGAGGACAGTTCTCAGCTACGGTGACGTAAGCATTGAGAATCGTTGAGATTATGGTGCGAACAGCGCTGGTAGGATCGTCACTCTCGAAAGCTTCCTGAAGCGCCTCTTGAATACCGGAGGAAAGATCGCTTCCCACTTGAAGAGCTGCTTGTACATGTTGTCGAGCTTCTTGAATGGCAGTCGAGACCCCAGGAATCTGGGACAACTGTGAGAGACTGGGAAGACTCGGAATTGATGGGACATCAACGCTCGAAGAGTTCCCAGCCGATGCAAGATTGGTAATCAAAGAACTGGGATCAGGGATATCAAACAAATTAAGAAGGTTGCTCGGAGATGATCCAGTCGATGATGAGCCAGTGTTGCTATTGGGAGACGACGTTGACTTGGAGGGCTTGCTGGTCGTCGTTGTTGGTCTAGACGGGAAGATGCTGCTTAGTGGTGCATTGATGCCCGGAATTCTCGGAAATACCAGTTGCCCTTGAGCGAGAGCCTTTAAAAAAGAATTAAATATCATCACTTTAAAGATTGGTGTTGCCATTTGGAAAGACGAAGCTTATGAATATTTAATAAGCTAATCGACACCCATTTTCAGTTGTCAATGTCATCAAATAGCAGTCTCCAATTTGCCATATAAGTGTGACATTTCATTAAAGGTATATTGTTTTGGATACAAATTTTTTTTTGTAGCAATTTCATGCTTTCTGTAGTCAATATTTTTTGCGAAACCAATATTGGGTTTCAAAGTATTCGCAACACGAATAAATATAATTGACTTAAAAGGATATGTTAACAAATTAAACCAGTGATCCATACGAGATTATTTCCATGACACAAATAAGTTTATCATTATTGTATTGTAACAGTTATTACTATAATGAACTTACGGAATTTCTGTCGATACTGGCCAGCCCGGATACGGATGCGGCCTTGACCGAGGCCGCAACAGCCATCAGGTAGAACAGAACTGTAATGTACTGCATATTGCTGGTAACGACTGTGACGATGTGGTGTATGATGCAACTTGAAACTGCACTACCCATTCAACATCATCCCGTATGCATTTATACCCTTTTTGCCATAGCGTTCCCCTGCTTCAGTATTTCGAATGCTAACATTGAATGACGTTGCCATCATAACGTAACCATCTGTGTCACCACTTGCAAAGTACACGCATCGATCATGAGTCGCGATCTTTTGCTTGCACATAGTGCACTAATAAACGTGCATTATGAACGAATAAGACAAAACAATTGATCAAACACATAAGGTATGTCGTGTTTTATGTATTATCTTACAATTCTTCCACTTTAAACAAAACAGAACGATTTATCGACACCACATCGAGAACCTTAAAGAATTTCCTGTAATTTTATACACATCTTGCCACGAATGTTCATCCTTCAATAAAGTTATATCCCTACCGATATTCCAAATTGATTTATGACACTATACAATTTTTCTCGTGAATTTCATCTCCATGCGATTCATCCGCATCTCAATTTCACAAAAGACCGAGTGAAATGTATACTCGAGGCTTTACCCGAACGAGACTTTGGCCAACTGCTGCTGTTTATACTCAACATCTCGCAGGATGATTCCCCTCGTCACCGAGAGGAGATGCTGCATATTCCTGGAGGTACTTTCGACCAGACCTTAAAGGCCAAAGCGATGATCCAGTCGCGTGACTAAACAGCACTTTGGCTCTTCACTCCGCTATCATACGAAGTTTCTTCGTGCATGGGAAATCCCAAGGACGAAACTAAGGGTGAATTCGTGAGGATCGGGCAGAATCTAAAAGGAAAATATCTCCAAAGCAGACAGTGAAAGGAGATTCCCAACAATGTTCTCAAGAACAGTTTGCCTATAATATTTGGCAGTACCGTTGAATTTTTGTTGAAAAAGTTTTCGCGTCTGAGCCTCGGCATCAACTATACCTTGTAAGATTTCACGCGCGTATGACCGAATTTCTTGAAATTTTCAGCCGCAATTTTGGTCTTTCAGCATCGGGGAGTCTTCGTATTTCCATTTCATAATTTCCCAGCGAGGTTACACGTATGGCGGAACTCGAAGGAGCAGATTTTCGTATCTATAACTTTGTACAGCTAGCTCGTCTTATTTCGTTGGCGCAGATTCGCATGACTTTTGAGACGAACGTTCATAGGCCAGTCTTATCGAAACTCGGGAGTGGATGGACGGTTAACTCTGAACTATTCCTTAGATCTTCGTACCTTCGTATGCCCTCAGACCAATCCAGGCGGCGTCAGAAGGAACGAAGGAAGGATGGTGTTGAGATATAGACTAAAAAGAGAAAGAGGAAGAAAGACTATTATACTCCGTAGAACGCATAACGCGAGGGTGAATATCGTCATGGCGTGTGCAGGAAGAGGCTTCTCAAGCTCGTCGTCTCGACGGATTCTCCGCTTCATCCCTCCTCGATGCTGATGCTGGATTCCAGCCAATTCGCATGAACGAATTCGGTTTTCTGCTATGACCCTCAAAATTTCTGCATCTGCATTTTCAAACTTTGGCACGCTGTAGCTCGTACAGGGTAATTCTCAGGGAAAAATGTTTAAGGTATAGTTCGTTCCTTTTTCAATAA
>JABMBT010070048.1:0-11440 GCA_018906895.1 Odontocolon sp. PSUC_FEM 10030002
CGATTGGCGAAGAATTTTTCTTTTCAATTTATTGTTCTTGGCGCACGAATACATATCAGTTCCCGTTCGTTTTCTTTCGTTGGTTCAATCGCTTCGAAGTTGTTCCCGTGGGTGCCGTGCGATCCGATGCAAGCTCGCAACCGAAGAGAATGGTCATCTACTAGACGAACGACTCTTGTACATTCACTTGCCGCGAGTAGTACCGAATCCCGACTTGCTCTCTCCTTCTCCGTCGATGTCCCTGCATAAGGCATGAGGACGTGAATAATGGCCACCGCACGAAAACCTCTTCTCCGTTTCGCCGGCGGTAGCTTTGCTCTCCGTAACGTATTGTATACTTGTGCAGATTACTCTGTGTACTAGTTCGTATACATACATGTATATACATATCGATAGATATACAGCATCGTGAATTGAGCGGACTTACCAAACTCGGCGCTGATGCATTTTTATGGCGAACTGGCCAGCGTCGGAGAAGGTCAAAGAAGTTCATGCAAGTGCAAGAAGCAACTTCGACTGAGTAATCGACAGCCTCCCACATCTGATATCAAACTGACTCGAGAAAAAGACAAAAATGAGAGACAGCGAAATGTTTCGATTCAAAGGTTGGATTATGAAATGGTCGTTTCCGTGCATGCGGATAATAATTGATCTTTGTACGAATCCCCAAGGATTTTCATTTTTTTACAATCAAGTAACCTGCTGTATCACTCGATGTCTAGATGTTTTTGTTTTCATGATCCAAGTACTCTATTCGTATTGGTATTCCCGCAGGAACTTCAATGCGTACATAAACATGTATTTACTACGTTTTCATGTTGGGTACTGTGAAGTTCGTGGAATCGGGATAGAAGCAACCCTGATCAGTGCACCCTCGCCACAACCCTGTCTGAAGCCATTCTCGTTTCACAAAGCTTCCTCTATAAATCCTCTTCGCTTCCTTTCACTTATTACCGAAGCAAGCCACTCTTTGTTACTCACTCTCTTTTTTATTCTATGCTCTTGTGGCTTTTTTACTTTCTTGCTTCCTCGCGTTCGTTTCTGCGTCGAGTATCTGCAGCGTACAATGCTTCGGTCGGACCAGTTCTTTTTTCCGTTGTCCCACAACGTCACCGTCTCCTCCCGTCCCGATGATCTTATTTCCTCTGTATCTTTTGCTTTCTTTTTGTCTGTGGTGAACTTGTACTCTGTCGATTCAATTACGGATATATTTTTCGTCCACTGCAATCGTAATTAAAATATGGCTGATCTTGTCCCGGATAAAGAGATATCGAAACTGGGACAGTCTGTATGACCAGAATTAGAATTAAAAGTTACTTGATCTATCATTAAGTGCGAATTTAACTATTCATTTTTACATTTTTATTCCATCATCATATTTTGTAGTTTTTTTTTTTAATATAAAATTTTCGTCGATCTATGCCTCTACAACTTGTTATCCTCGCCGCAGAGCACTTACTGTTAGTCGTGGTTCGTTAACGCGTCTTGATTGCACCATTTGGCCCTCGAATTTGAACCAAGAGTGGTTGCTTCGTCTCAACGTCCTCCCGTTTCTGTGGTTTTCCTCATCTAGACATTGATTTCCAACGGCTTTTTCGTTCTTCCCACTTTTGGTAGAGAGCAAACCAGAGAAAGAATTGTTTTCTAAGCTACCCGTTGATGCTGGTTGCGCTCGACTCTCAATCGAATCTGCTTCGTCTCAAGACTTTGGTCGTTACTACCCCATTTCTTCTAAACAAAATTTCATTCCTCAGCTTCGTTACGCCATCAGCTTTAGTTTCAGTGCAAAGTTCTATTCATAATTTCAACTTTTAATGTTACGTTTGTTTGTATAAGCAAAATTTGCATTATATTCTTAAATCTGATGTCTTTTAGATCGACATGTATTTTTTTCTCTCACTCTTCCCACGCTGGATGCGATCTTACCATCTTTCAACAAAACAAACATGAAATTTGACTTGCATTCAACATCCATTACCTCACGAGGAGACATCGGGTGAAACAAGAAGCAAGATATTTCCCTATCCTGCTTTCGCCACATCGACTTTTTCATCTACTTTTACTCATACGCGTCGCAGTCAAACTGTCTTTTCATTTTAATGCGCGAAATCCGAGCTCGTTCGCATTCTCTTTCACTCATGCGGGGGTGGAATAGCGACGACGCCACACCGGTTACGACATCCGGCGTGGTTAAACCCTCGTAAATTTAAACTCTGTGCGCGTTCCTCCCAGCAGCAGCAGCAGCAGCAGCAGCAGCAACAGCAGCAAGGCGACGTACTCGCGTCGTTAAAGCTGTGAACCTTGCCGAATACCACCAGCAGAGAGAGAGATGAAGAGAGCTTAATGTATTTTGTTTCTCTTTTCTATTCCTTTTCTCTTTTCCCTTTTTGTTTTTTATTTATTTTTCTTCTCTGAAATCTTGTTTCTGCTTTTCATTTCTCGACGTAGGAGACGAGAGACGCGAAAACCATCGACCCTGCTCGACAGAGCGACTATATTTATACGTGCTTAAGAGATTCAGCTATTAGTTATATCCCGAGGAAAATCTGTCACGGCTGCGGTTCGTTCTCACTGGGTCATCTATTTTCTTTTCTTTTTTGTTTTATTTGTCTTTATCTCAGTCTATCACTATTATACTATTTTTTGTGAAATTTCAGTTAAAACGTTAAAGTAAGCATTTATGAAATTCGCCGAACAAAAAATGTACAGGAATGGAAGAGGACTGTAAACCATCGAGATGTGCGCGTCTCTTGAGTGTGAATGCATGTTTTCAATCGGTCCTACGTCAATCCGGATTCCATTATTCGATGCCACACGACGAGAGAGAGAGAGAGAGAGGGAGAAATAGATCACGTTGACGCGAGATTTGACACACTGGATTCGAGTCCCACGCGAGCACTATGTCGAGAGAATAATGTGATAAGATTCAATCGAAAGATGGAACAAATGATAAAGACGGAGATGAAGAGACGTGTTACGAGTTCTTAGACTAAATCATTCAATCGAAGTGGCGCAGCTAAATGTAGTAGTATGTACGTCTACTTTACTATGTACGTTATGCTCTCTTGATCGTAAAATCGACTATTCGTTCTCGGGTTAACACGAATCCCGAGATTAGCTCTTTGCTCTGAAGAATTAATCGAGCGCGCTGGATATTCCCAGATCGATAATGCATTTCTCGTTCTCTTGGTAATTCTGACAGAGTTGCAAAACTGCTTTCTTAAAAGTATCCATATCTCCAACGTTCGAACCTATTCCATCAATTACACAATTAGAAATCTAAAATACAATAAGATTTGTGACAAATATAATTCAATGACTAATCAACCACTCGTAAGTTAAAGAAGAATGACAACGCACCAGCTTTTTCGAACAAGTCAAACTTGTGGTTTAAAGTTTGTTCGGTAGTTTGGAATTCTGCAACTTTGAACGGGTTCCTCGGTGACATTCGACCTCTCGGTCCTTCATCTTTCCCTCTTTGCTTTACGGAATATCCGGGATCCCGGACAACATTTTCTCCCCACAACTCTCAGTAGAGACTTCAGCTGAACTGGAACATGTTCCCAGATCGATCACTCCCTACTGAGGCAAGTCTGTGAACTCCATTTCATTTTTCTTGACCTCTTGGTTGTCGTTGTGACTCTCAGTCTTCGTTTGTCCATCGTCTGTTCCTTCTTTTCTTTCTCCAGTTTCTTGAAATTATTTAACCTCCGAGCTATTGCATGTTTAGCCAATTTGGCATACGATTCCCTCTATTTCATGACTCATCAAATAACCGTCATCATCTTCGTTGAAAATTATGTAAAATCCATATACATGGTTTGTCCACATCCTATAGACACGATTCGTAATATACATGCGTTGCATGCGTTCTACATTGCGTTCTAACTGACTCATCCATTGATGATACCAACCTATTATCCAGGAATAACCAATATCCAACTACGCATACGGAGAACCATGGTAAGGATAACCGTCGTACAACGTATTGGTGCGAACAGTATCTGTCTACCCGTCATCACGAGTTATTCGATACTCGATAAATCTACCTCCGTTCGGCTTATCGAATATCCATTTAACTATACAAGAATCTATGGGAAGTGTCGCCTCCGGCATGTAATATATACGTGAATTCAGTATATCGTGATGTACACCAAAGAGACGACGACAGGTTGCTGTTCTCTGCAGCGATTTTGATGAGCCGGGTGCGAAAATTTAGTGAACTACCAATATAAAACAAAAATTTCCACCATGGTTTATCGATCCTCTTGCGTAAATCTGGCTGCGCTCGGGTTGATCATATTGACTACAAAATACCATGATCAGCCATGACGTGTATGACTATAAAAAAAAATGTCCACTTGTGGTCCCTCCGTTTCGTAGATCGTATGACCAGACCAGCGTCAACCGAGAGCCAGGATAGTTGAGGTAGCAGCTAATTATTCGATCAACTCCGACTATTCGCTGCGGTTGTGCGCCTCCATGAGTAATTATTTAACGAGCTTTCAGTAGCGTTAGCGTGCTTCTAATCTAGCTCCTGTGTACCAATCCCAGGCAGTCTGATTTCAGCCTCCAACCATCCGCTTCACATCATGCAACTTCCATATGATGTCAAAAGCGGAATTACCGATAATCAGCTATGACAACAAGGGGTTCTCGAAGATTACCGCGGAAGCTGCAAATAATCCAAGTGAACTTTGTAATTTATTTCTTTTAAGATCATGTATCATTCGGGATTGACTCGACTATCCGAAAAGATGGTCTAGATAATGAGCGCCAACGTACGACCACCAATCAGAACTTGAATGAAAAGTTTTGGCTATTGTTGTGACTATGATCATTAAAGTATCAACGTTGAGTCTAACAATCACCCTTTTTTCTTCTGCATCTTCAACCACGTCGGCGTCACTCCGTCCTATAAATAAAATAATCCTCAATGGTATCTTTTGTTCGTACTCTGCAAACAGACTTTTCCCCGTGCTTTAAGCTTGGTTGGATTGTCAGGACAGCGAATGTCATTCACAGCATCCCCAAAGCAATGATACGCTTACTACCCTTTCTTTTCCTAGTTTGGCTAACGTCTACGGTTAAAACGATCCCTGTCGATGATTTTTCTAGACTCTAATGAGTGTTATCACTTTCTCACATTTCGTATATACCTGAATTTATCTCTGATATTCCAGAGTTCCAAGAGAGAACTTCAGACCGATAAACGCTAATAAATCTGTGCACGCATCAGTGAAACGAAGCAAGCTTGTGCCACAGAGCAGAGCGCAGCGTCGATATCCACCAACCAAACGAACCGGCACCGGCAACTCTCCTCGATCCTCCTTTAGCCCTCTCTGTACCAACTACTACAGATGTAGTATATAACATCCCCTGGCTGTTTGAGAATAGTCACCGAACGCGACCCTGCGACGTACCTCAGGTATAAGCACACCCTGTTCAACATACTCGCTTTCACAGGCGAGCGTGAAACGTTGGTGAACTCGAAACTGGTGAACTACTTGCCCCGAAGCTAGGACAGCCTGGAGGCAGCAATTAGTAATAACTAATTAGCCATCGCGGAGAGAAAGGGGAAGAGGATAAACTCACGAGTTTCACTGCTCCACACTCTCTAAATCCAAACATGGAAATACACATTTGCGTACCTGCGGTGCGAGCGACAGAAATAAAAAATCGATAAGGAAAAAAATAAAATACCCACTCTAGTGGCTATTTATTGATTTTAGGTGTTATTGTCCGGATATTCCGAAACCCATAATGTTAGGGGGTCTTGAAATTTTTCGAGTTCTCGACGACCATTTCTCGTCACTATATGTCCGTCCTTCTTGAGAATGATCAACGTTGGTATCGATACAACGTGAAACTTCTTTCTGATTAATTTGGTCAATGGACCAACTGGCAGGGCGTACCTTTTACCGGAATTGCAATTTTGTTTGTTATTAAGAGATCTGGTGGAACGAAATAATATTATTTCGCTAACCAAGGTCCGTGATTCGCAGCGAAATGCGATGACATCTCGTCGTTATCGTGATCCGATGGAACAAATATTATTTCAAGCTTGACATCTCGTTTGCGGGCATCTTCGTAAATTTCTTTGACTCTCGGCAGAAATGTTTGACAGGGTGGAGACCAGGAAGCTGAGAAGTACAGCGCGATGTATTGAACATCTCTAAGTATGTCACCGACTGTTACTGCTTCTTCTTTTTGATTAATCACGAATTGACCACGAAGCAGGTCCATATAAATTCCCGCGTCAATCCTGTCAGTCACTCTCGGTTCCTGTCAAATTCGTCTCGCCAAATAATAGACAATCATTTGTTATATTATGACCTTATTATCTCAGTTCATCGAACGTGGCTGCATTTCAATTTTACAATAAATATGCCACGATCGAGGGTAAAAATCGATATCAAATTTACGTGGAATTTGAAATTTCCGGCGAACAGAAAAAAAGTACCGGCGCTCTATTGGCGGCAGGGGTAGAAAGAGGCCCGATAGCACGTCGAGTGCTCCCCAGCATTCATCGCTTTCAATTAACTCTAAATTAGCGAAGCGCAGCTCTCTCGATTTTTTGTGGTGAAAGAGGAATTCGATGAATGGATCGACGTTGCTCAACGGATTTTCCCTCGTTGCGGTTATATTCCGGTGGCTGTACTATACATCGTGTTAGAGTATCTCTCTCTTTATCCTAGGGATTCCTGCAATGCTGTATATACGTATACACTCTTATCTTTTACATTAATACCATTTCCAAACAGGTAAAGAATCTTTTATAGAGCATCAAGCTCGCCAAGAGACAAGATTCTCACCAAGTGATAGCCGTGCTAGCAGCTGCGCTGCAAGGATTTTGCAAACTACGCGGTGCCGCGCGATAGATCTCGCTTGTCGGGTTGGGTTCACATCGCAGGGCGAGAATCCTTAATTCGGTAAACACAAGCGACGGATGTATATCAGCAGCTGGTTTTACCGTTCTTTCGTTTACCCATAACACTCACCCCCCCATCAACCTCCTTTTCACGTTAGGAAAGTGGAAACTTCCCTTTACCATGATGATAGAGAGGAGGCGCATTGCCTGTTTCGCGTCTGCTTTCCCTTATCGAAATTCTTAATTAGAAAATTTTAATTATGTTTTGAGCCTGTACAGTGAAAGAGGGCGATAGGAAGAGTGAGTCAGAACGCGATATAATGTGAGAGTAAGAAGGAGATCTGAAAAGCATGGAGATGCATCTGATCGAGGTGGAGAAGGAGAATAACGAAGAAGAGAGAAAGCTTGCTGTACCCGGGCAATGAGGTTACGTTCCCCTACACACCGAGCATCAACAGAAGAAGAAGAAGAAGAAGCAGCAACTTCAACTATCTTCCGACGCTGTTTCTTGAAGATAGCCTCGAAAAGACTATGATCCTGAAATGAGGCTACTGGAAAACTCGCGAAGCCGCTTCCTTAAGCGTGCCCGCACGCGGTATCATCGACTGAGAAAATAAGAGAGACAGAAGAGCTGTCGTATGGAGGGTGAGGCTGGGATGAGAGATTTCAAGGCAATTAAGTTATCCCCATCTCATAAAGATGCTCCTACGTTAATGTTGTCGTCTTCCGTGCAGACGATTTGAATTTATATCTATATTCGCGTATCCGTTTTTGCTCGTTTCATCAAACTGTTCGTCGAAGGGAGCGAAAAAATATAAATAATTTAAACATTGTGGGTTAACTGGAAGTACAGGACGGGCGATGGTGGCTATCGGAGCTGGGTACATGTCGACAATAATTCGCGGCGTACCGAACTATATAGAGATGCCGAGGGTGCGATCTCGCGGTGTGTAATCCCATCGAGGAACACGCTGGGAGAACTCCATTAACTGTTCAACGAACCGCAATTTATTACGTTATAAAGTCAAGTCTTGTTCGACGCTGCTCGAAGATATACGTCGCGCGGTTAAACAACCCCCTTAAGAGCTTGTCTCCTATCCGCGACGAATTTTCCTCTCATACAGAGACATGTTTGAAAACAATCGTCATGAATAGTCAACCTATTTTCTATCCATCTCGATTTAATTAAAAATAAAAAAGAAGTTTGTGTGTCGAAAAATGTTGAGAAACTCGTTATCTCTCTCGTTTTATGCTATATAGCTTTGCAGTTTGTGTAAAATCGTTGTTTTAATCGAAGCTGGTCCGAAGCTCTTCCTTGGAGCCACGAGCAGTCGCGGGTGGTAGGACTTACGAGGCCCCGGCCCATAAATACGAACTAACTCGGTAAGTGCCTCCGCGCCAGTCGCCTCCAAGGGGTGGTGGTGGTCGTAGTGGCGGCGGCTCGTGGGTTTCCAGGGGTTGCCAAGCTCGAGAGAGCGAAGAGGCTGCACAGTTGGTTCAGGGGTTGTCCGTATACCTTCGTCGAGGGAACTCTACGGACGAAGACCAGCGAATCATTTTCGTATACGTCCTTCCTTCTCCGGCTCTGGAGAACACGAGAGTCCTCTTGCCCGGCGCACCCTTTCGGGGGATGTAGCAGAGCACAGCATATCGGCATAGGGTCCAGAGGGGCCAAAGAGTTGCGCCACAGGCGAAGTAAGGCACGGGTCGTTAATTCCGATATGAATATGCCACCTTACGACATAGTTGCAGACCCGAAGCCACATCCCCCATCCTCCCATCCCACCTTATGTTTTTGGGTTTCGCACTCTAGTTTCTACACTATTGCTACAGAGACGTTTAGTTTACAGGGATAGTTATATAATAACCAACGTTCCAAGTTTGTATATGGAGTTTGCTGGAAATAAGGTTTGAACGAAAAGCTATTTCCAGAAAAATGGAACGTTCGGTAATTCGAAGATTCGTCACTTGTGTATGAAATTCGGGGCAACAGGTCTCCGCGGTCCGACGATGGAACATCAGCCGTGCAATACCAATCGAATCCTTCACGCGCCGATGAAGCCACGCTGTGTGCAACGAGAACGTTCCTCGTCGTGATGCGAGACTGCGGTCGTGGGCTGAAGCAATATTCGAGGCACGCGCGCGATTACCTCAGGGAGGGCTTGTCGTGCGTGACGAAGCTCTGCACCCGCTTTACCGTTGGTACCGGTAAGCGCTTCAGGCTTTTCAACCCAAAACGACTATGAGACGCACGAGAATTCCTCGATTAGGTTCGATGCGTTCACCCTTTACCCCAACCCTTTGCAGAACCATTGCAATTTCGAAAAGGAGGTCACTGAGCGATGGTACAAATGGCTCAAATCGATATAACTAAAACACGCGAGTTAATAAGTGATAACAAGCTTGCATGATGTCATGCAGCGTTTATCGTCTCAAGTAAGAAAATTCTCTTTTCTCTTTTTCACCTTGGCAATAGATACATACTTTATTGCTTTAGCTAGCTGGGGTTTCCAGTCTCCACTGAAATGCTTTTCCACGAGCAACGTTGGGGTAGAACTCACAGTTTGTTGTATCTATACAGTATGGGGTTATTTGAGAGAATTGGCAGGAAAGAAGAACGAGATTGGCGAGACTAGTGTGCTACGTTCCTGCTGTTCCTGTTATGTACCAATGTTGGTGGTGCGGAATTGCACCGATCGATATATCGACCGATTTGAGCGCGAGAGACCAAAAGCGTTGACGTAGTCGATGGAACCTTCCTGCTGCTATATCGCTGCGTTAGCGGAGCTTTTGGACAGCAGAAGGGAATGACTACGCGCGAATCGGCGGTGCAACAGGTTCATCGAGGTTCGCGTAACGATGCCATTCGACGGTGGAACGAGAACAGGACTGTTCGTTGGATGGTTGGTCGCCTAGCGGAGCGCGATGACTGCTGGCCTCCTGGTCCATGGATGAATCACGCTTGACCGGGTTCACGGCATTGCTCGCCAATATTGGGTAAAAATGTAAATTGCTCCGACAACCCGCTTTCTCGTCGTGCTCGATGCTTTTACAGCATATCCACCCTTATTTCCCGCTGTTCTACTCCAGATTTTCCACCAGCGTTCGTTCTTTTGCTGACCATTCGGGAAACGTTTGCATCATCATCATCATCAGCATCTTTGAAATTCCCTGAGAGACTCGGATCGTTATTTCCAGCGGAAAGTCATCAAGCTCTATTCTAAAAACGATTTTTTATTTTGTTGGGTCATTCTGGATGGATTTTTTTCATTTTTTTTTTTCATTGGTGTAGCTTTGCGCGATTCAAGCAAGGTGAAACATTTGATGGGTTATACCAGGTTGTGGTATGTGGGAAAATCTTTGTCACACATCTGCCATCATCGACTGATTCGACGGGAAACGCATCACCGGTATCGAACTAGCACACGAGCAATGCCTATATAGAGCTGCTGTACGCACCGATCAATTACCCGGCGAACCAATCCGAATTTCACATCGTCTATCGAGCGAGTATGTGGACGACGTCCGCCTGACAGGAGAATTACCAACCGCGTCACCGAGGGGACGTGAACGATGCAATGTTCGTCAATCTCGGTTTCCTCGATCGAGAATCAATCGTTTATCCTTCACCGAGAGATCTTTGTTTCGTTTCATCGCCAGACATGCTCAGTTTCTCTCTTAATTGTCTGATAGGATTTACTCGATTTATACGGTAAAGAAGAGATACAGGATAAACTGTGAAAATCCTTTTGTAATTTCTGTCTTTGATGGAACGTTACGATCTTATTTGATAGGGAAAATTTCCGCCGGTATCCGAATGTTTTTTCTACGCGGGATGATTAAGAAACATCGAAATAATGTGAAAAAAATAAAAAGAATAAAACTTTCAATAGTTTACTCATAAGTGATGCTCTGACCATGTTACACAAGAAATATAAAATTGTCAATTGCTGTTGGAATTTCAGAAACAAAAATGTAGATAGCAGTCGAGTAAATTCTCCTGTCTCGACCATCCACCAAGACATGTCGCATTTTATCTCGCGGCTCTATTGCTCAATGAGGGGCAAAAGAAGAGGCGGAAGGTAGAAAGAATCGAGAGACAGAGAAAAAGGGAGTCAGAAGAGAGCTCGTCAGAGTCATCCAGTCAGGCAGCCCGCGGCTTTATGCAAGATGCATGAGACTATGATATCAAACGTAACGGCCGGAAGCAGCCAAGCGACCAGAGAGTGTCGTTGAATAATATATCCACTTGACGAATAAAAAGAAAACCTGAGAAAGATAAGGAGAGAGTGAACAAAAAAAAATGAGAGTACCAAAAAAAAAGCGGCATCTTAAGAATGCCAAAAATCAACGCCTTACGCATAATTTGGTGACCTTTCTTCTCGCAGCCTTCTGTCTGTTTCATTCCTTCGTACTAAAAGGAAGACAAGAGAGTAAGCAAAAAATGTTGTTTTTTCACCCTCGTAAATATTCCAGTGGGAAAATATATTACAGCATGTTTCACATCTTCGAACAAATGTTACAAAAATTAAAAAACCGAAACACGGAAAACAAAATAATAATTTCAAA
>JABMBT010070159.1:0-11439 GCA_018906895.1 Odontocolon sp. PSUC_FEM 10030002
GGAGATAATCTGTCGGTTTGGAACACCCGAGGTCATCCTGACAGATCAGGGAACAAATTTCCTGAGTGCAACATTTAAAGCGATTTGCAAACTTCTGCAAATCGAGAAGATTCAGACGACTGCGTATCATCCGGAGTCAAATGGGGCCCTGGAACGATCGCATAGAACCCTGGCGGAGTATCTGAAAGGGTACACGGATGAGGACCAGGGGAATTGGGATGAATGGTTGCCGTACGCGATGTTTACGTACAATACCACGCCACATACTTCCACCGGCTTTACTCCACACAGTCTAGTTTTCGGGGAGGAGGCTGAGTTACCGACAGCATTACAGAGAGAACCGCGATTAACGTACAATTACGACGACTACGTACAGGAGTTGCGAGAGCGGTTGAGGGCTGCCTGGTCGGCAGCTCGGGCAAACCTGATGAGTGCGAAGGTGCAAGCCAAGATACAGTTCGACAAGAAGTCGGAAGAGCGCGGATTCAGGGAACAGGACAAGGTTCTACTGCGAGACGAAACCGTGCGTCAAGGGAGGTCGGCAAAACTGACCCCGACGTGGGTGGGACCGTATGAAATTGAGAAGGTCCTCTCAGCAACGAATTGCATAATCCGAAGGGTTCGGAAGAGTGTAAATGTGCACACGAACCGACTCAAGCCGTATGTCGAGCATTAACCAGGGGAAAGGGGGAGGAATTACCACCGTAGTGACTCGCGCTGCAAGGGGAAATGTAGGTACGAGCATCTCCTCCTGTTTCAGGCTTTTTGCAGTGAGTCGACTACTGGTGGCGGGCGACACGGGAGTTCCATATGAGATCAAGGAATTCAGGAACGCCCCTGGGATTTTCTATGAGAAAATTGGAAGTCTAAGTCTCTGTACAAAGACTTGGGTTCTGGCGATGCAACTAGACCTGTTACATGTAGCGGAACTAGAGACTCACGTGAAGTTCTATCTGGACTTCATCAAGGCTGATTGTGACACTTCGGTGGGTCCAGGGAGTTACTGCGGGGAGTTGGTAGAGCACCTGGACCGACTTTACGCACGGACACAGGAGAGCATCGGATTAATCCGGGATCTCGTCGGTTCAGAGCAAAAGCGAAGACGTCGTGGACTGATCGACGGTCTAGGGTCGGTCGTAAAAGCAATCACCGGGAACTTGGACGCAGCCGATGGTGAGCGAATCGATGCGGAGCTCGCTTCACTCGCGGAGAATCAGGAAACCATCAGGAAGGGGATGAAGGGGCAGCTGCAGGTGGTCGAGACAACATTGGGAATGTTCAATCGATCGTCACACGCCGCCCAACGGAATATTCACGCTCTCTAGGAAACGGTGCGTGCCGTGAGGGGGTACTTTGGGAACGAGACTCAGAAGCTGACGAAGAGGCAACATTTCGTGGAATGCTTGAACTTGTTGGAGTCCAGTGTCGACCAAATTCTGGCTACGGTGGGGGAGGCAGCCGAGTTGTTTTCCGGGGCGATAGCTGGGAAAATAAGTCCCCTGATAGTCACCTCGGAAAAACTCACCAAGTACCTCACGGACGCGTTGCCACATTTACCACGTGGTCACAACTTCGTACGACCGGTGACACGGGAAAATGCACCATATATATTGCAGCAGGCAACTGCAAAGGCCTACCGAAAGGGCGGCAACGTGGTGCTACTGTTGGAAATTCCTTTAATCGGGCAGACAGGATTTACTGTAAATCGGGTTTATCCACTGCCGACACGAGGAATAAATGATACTTTCTACTACTTGGAAACGGGCGAGGAGCTTGTAGTGGCGAACAAGGCAGATCAAAGGTACCTGAGGATGACCAGGCAGGAGTTGGCGGAATGCAAAACCGACGGGGATCATTTTCTCTGCACGCCGCAGCACCCAATCTTGGCGATTAACGAAGATGCGCCGTGTGGTGTGCGGATGTACGTGACGAGTGGGCCGGATTCAACAGACCGTTGCCCGAGGCGGGCATTAAGTCTGACGCACACTCTCGTAATGAGGTTACAGCAGGCAGGGCGTTGGATCTACGTCGCGCCACGTGATGATAGCCTAAGCGTGGAATGCGACGGGGCATCTCTGGGCCAAGGGACGCTGCGAGGGACGGGGATGCTGGTACTACGGGGAAGCTGCACCGCCGCCACGAGGATTTTTCGGGTGGAAACCGAGCGGAGATATGTACAGCAGGTGGACGACGACAGTTACCTGCCAAACTACAACCTCACGTTAAACGCCAACGAGACCGAGGTTTTGGTACGAGGGGTCGATCTCCTTCCGGATTGCGAGCTGGAACGCGTGGTAAGCGATCCTCAGGAGTTGAGTGGCCTTGGGGCTCGGATACAGGTGATTCGCGAGCGGCTGAGCGAGGAATTATCACCGCGGAGGGTACCGTGGTGGCAGCCTGTCGTACCTCATTCCACCGGTTTGCTAGCACTGGTGTTAGTAGCGGGTATCCTCGGAGTGATCTTCATTCGCTGGATCTTATCGAGGAATCAAGCGGGGAAGGCAAACATCGGTCGTGAGGAAATGATCGAGGTACAAGTCATACCAAGGGCGGAGCTATCTACATCAAAGGAAGGAAGACGAGAGATCGAGTAGAAGAGAATTTTTATTCAGCAAGGCAGCCGTTACGTCGAGATGGTCAATCAATCGTGATGACCTCGTACACAGTGGTAACATCATCATCAACATCATCATCAAACGAGGGGCTATACCCTACAGAGGGACGGGGAGGTCCAGCAGGATGCCAGTCTCCGAATCCAAGCCGATGTTCGGGGATATACAGCGCCGGTCTACCATCAAGGGTTCGGTACTGTTACATCCTGGCACCATTTCCGACCACCATTTCCGACTTATATTTTTCAAAACCTAAAACACACAAAAGATTGAATTAGAATCAATTATAAAATGCTGAAGTAGAAAGGAAAGAGTAGTAATGTGAGTAAGAAAGAAGGAAAGAGTAATAGAATTAATGAGGAAAAGAAATGGAATAAATATTAGAAGCAAACACATTTTGAAACATCCTGTATAAATAAATAATATATTTTGAGTCGCCCTGTATAATATAAAAGCAAGCAAGAAAGCAGAGCGCATGCGTTCAATTGTAACCGGCGTGCCTGCATAGAGAGAGAAAGCAATCGGACGTTGTCCATATACTACGCGCTTTACATAACGCACACTATACACATCCAGCATAACACTATAGTAGATTTTAGAAACGTTAAATCAAGCGTCGGTATTGTAGCTGACCACAGTTAATATACCTACTAACGAATATTCAGCGATTTATACATTATATACTATTCTACACGTAAGAAAGACAAGGACAGCCAATGTTCTTAATAATTAATTAAATAACCAACACTATATATATATAACCGATAACGCCACATAATAATAGTTGACAGGCATACTAATAAGACCTATATAGTTATAATCATATGTATACATAAATACCGTAATGTATACGGATATTGTAATTGCGTGAGAGAGACAGACGCCAGAAATTATAATTAAAACGTTAATAACTTAATTATCTAGAGACTAAAATTCGTAAAACCTATTATTAATTTAGGGAATGAGCTGACGTAATTTTATATACAAAAACATTCAAAATCCATTCATTAAAAAAGACATAAGTATACTGATCGAGCTGTATCACAGCCCATTGATTATGCCTCATAGTTCATTCGATTCAACTCGGCCATTTTTGAGTCTACAAATACAAACCATGGCTTACACTACTCGCATTTATAATGTCTAGGATAAAAAATAAGCGCGCTGCGATCATTGCATTTGTTTACTAGTTAGGACGATTTTCATTAAAAATAAGCATACGTTACTTTGATTCGCTCATAACAGCGATTATTCAGAAATTAAATATCAAAATGTATTAATAATCAAATTTACATTTATATTTGCAAAACATACAGCTAAGAAAGCGTTATGAAATAGTTTACCTAAAAATCATGTTTTCACATAAAAACTTAAAGTCAATCGAATCTAATTCTATTAACGCTCAATTATACCTTGGAGTACATAAAATTTATTGACTAGCTTCAATCATCTAAAAATCAATTTGCCTAATTGTTATAAATAAATTAAAACTTCGTAAAAGAATATTGCAATATAAATTAGATAGGCGACTTCGCATCGCACTTTGCAACTCAATATTAATAAAGATAACCCATCAGGTCATATTCTTAGAAGAAAGGATGCGAAAGTAAAATGATATTTTTCCTCAAGGCTAAAGTCGAGTCAGCAACGCTCCAACAAAGAGTTGCACACGTTACGCTCATACCCCCACTACGCGACCGACCATTGTCTCGGCGCGTATTAAATATGCGACGCGCTAGAGGAGCGCTCAGATTTTTCTCAACTACTGTTCGGTAACCATCGTTTAGCGCGTGTCAAAGTAGATACATACTTTACAAAGTTTTCATGTAAAATATATTCAGATCAGTGTAATTAACTTAGAGTCACGGTACTCACATTCAGTTCGGTGATAGTTGCCTATCCCTTACACTTGAACAGTGAAGATTTTCCGTACTCTGTTGCTCTCCACACCTGGAAAATAAATAAAATAATAAATAATTATCGAAACAATTAAAATAATACTTACTTACGAAACTATATAACCGAGTGTACAGTCAACGGTAGATACCGACCGAACATTGTATCATCGAAATTATATAAAATAAGTGTATACAGTTAAAACAACGAAGTTTGCGTGCATTAAGCGGTAGATGCATACCAATTATTGTAATGCGAATAGTTTCAAATTAAGTGACAGTTAAAATATAAAATTGTGAATATTAATCTAACCGAAAGTTACATTTCCGTTGGAACATTGTAAAATAAACGATTTATACAACTATAATTTGCTACGATATATTAAATAAACATTCAGTGCTTTTATAATAAACGTTCAGTTGAATTGTACCACGCCTACCTTTTATTGAAATCATCCGGCCACGTCTCCTGGATTTGAAGGAAGTTCGTTATCTACATGGTTATTCCGGGTAAGCGACAGTTGGGATTCAGATCGCTTCAAAAATAAATATTCTGGATCTTCGGATCTGGTGGTGGCAGCTTCAGCGTTGGAATTCGCCAATTGTTCGCCATTCTCTGGAAAGTAATTAAAAATAAGTTAAATCAACATAAAATTCAAGAATTTCTAAAATAAATAAAAATAAACAAATATTCAGTTATCTTAGGGCGGATTACGGCGAAATTACTAAATAATTCCAAAAATCCATAAAATTCTAAATTCGGCCGTAACACTACCGTTTCCTTTTCTTATTTCTGGTGGAATTACTTTACCGTCTTCGCTGACTTCAATTTTCTTTAGCCAATTTTCGTCTTCTAAACAAAAAAAAACAAAGATTCAAAATAAGACCCTAGAATAAAATAATACATTTGGTAAAGTTCCAATAATTCTGAATTTAATGAAATTTAAACAATTCGTCCAATTCTAACCAAAATCAATAGGGTTTGTAGGTTAATAATAATCCATTTATGTAAAACTTTTTAGTTGAGTATCTCAAAAATTGGAAGGGCTAGCGTGCGTAAAAAGGATTTCAACAAAACTAAAAACCGCGTAAAATCTGAACGACTGCAAAAAATATGAAAAAAGTTAAACAAAAACTCTTCATTCACCGCTACACATGAGCACTCGCGCCATATACGACTTCCTTCCATGGGGTAATAACAACTCCTCTCCAGTATGTATGTCTCGGCCCATCTCATTTATCATGAAGACACTAGTTTTTTTGCACTTAATCCAGAAAATCCCCCCTCGATGGCATCTCCACCTTGATGTGGTGAGGGGGCTTGAGTGCTTCAATGATCTTGGGAGCTATGTCGGCGGTAGCTCGCTACCGGTAGGGTCTCCCATGCCGAACAGATCCCAAGTGAGGAGCCAGACGAAGAGAGATGCCACCTATAATAACAATGGAATGAATCGGCATAAAGATAAAACGTTTACGGTGCAGGGGCTCGGAACCCCAGTACAGGTCCAGAATGCGGGTGGTGAAGCAGGCCCCACTGGATCGTCACCATACGACTGTGGCTCCTTCACGGCGGTGAACCAGACCGAGAGGATAACGAATGTTACTGGCCATGACAAATCAAGATCAATGCGAACTAAAAAAGACTCTGAGGCATCTGACCTACTAAAATCAGATAAAGACCTTAACCGAAAGCGCCGACAGTACGTTAAAATAGTACCCAAAGATACCACCGAATCCAGTATGAACCCGATCCCCCTTTTCCTGATATTGAACCCATTGACTGGAGATTTCTCAAGAACAAGCCCTTTCTTAATCGAAGCTCAGATTACAAACCAAATCGGTACCGTCAACTCCGTACGGAAGGTCCATGAGGGCCTGCTCATTGAAGCAACAGACGGAAAGCAAGCATTAAAAATATTGAAAATTACCTGTTTTGCAAATGTCGATGTGGAGGTCCATCCTCACGGTAGCCTAAACACTTCAAAAGGCGTTATAATTTGTCGAGATCTTCTTAACTGCTCTGTGGAAGAAATCCAAGCTGGATTGGCAAGTCAAGGAGTAATAAATGTAAAACGAATGACCACATTTCGAGATGGGAAACGCCAGGATACCCCCTCGTGCATCCTCACATTCAATACTCCCGTATTACCAGGAAAAATAAAAGCAGGCTTTCATAGCCTATCGGTTAGGGTGTACATTCCTCCACCGATGCGATGCTTCAAGTGCCAAAAGTTCAATCACACGTCATCGCAATGTGAGAACAATGAAAAATGCCATTGTGAACTTCCGCCACATGACGGAAACTGTGACTCTGCACCGAAGTGCCTGAATTGTAACGGAGATCTCTTTGCCAGCTCAAAAAATTGCCCAGTATATCAAAAGGAGGCAGCGATTCAGCGAATTAAAGCAACCGATAGACTGAGCTACATAGACGCAAAGCGGAAGTATGAAGAACATTTCCCGCAGTTAACTCGATCCTATGCGCATGTAACAAATGTAACAACTCAGAATTCTAATATCAACAGCTTGGCGAAGCTCCTTATCCCGGAAATATTACGGCTTTTTGATGAGCACCTACTGAATCACACTAACGGAGAACCCGCACCCGCACCCGTAACCACGCTCGTAACCACACCCGTTTTACAAAACCCCATACCTACAGCCGTCCTCGCAAAAACACTAGCGACGCCTCAACACCAACAAAAAATTCAGCCGAAAACCCTCAAAAGTACAGATAGAAACGATAAACAGGAGCAGAAGCTACAAGAACCGCACTACTCACAGCAGACGGTAATATCCACTAAATCGAAACTATCCCAATTACAGAAAGATGCCACGAAACTGCTATATGATATCGAATACCGCTCAGGTAGGGTATCGTCAGGTTCATCGATTGGATCAGATCTATCTGACTCCGAGCCACCGAAGAAGAAAAAATCAAATGCATCGTCCCGAGTTACAAGCCCAGTTCGATCAGAGTCAGATGTAACGGCACTGAATCAACAGACCGGTGCAGCTGACCATGATTCTGAGATGGAATTTGAAGAAGAAATGTTCAACCCGAGAGGAGGAGGTAAACTAAAAAAACACAAGAATTCAGTAACTTAAAACTGAAATCCATACCTTCAAAGCCTATCTATAGTACAACCGTCACTAGAAACATCTGCAAACTCATAACATCACCGCAATGCCGAACATAATTCAATGGAATATTAATGGTTACAGAAGTCACATATGTGACTTTCAAATACTGATTTCACATCTATCACCTTCGGTTATATGCCTATGTTACGACTTGGCGTATTATTTTGATTAAAATCGGGGAATATTTTGTGATTCCGCCGTAATATTCGATTTATTTAATATTCTTTTGATTTATTTAAACTTTCGAAGATTTGAATGTTCGATGTTGTCTTTTTAGAAAACGTGAGCGAAATTGTCGAATTTCCACCGCAAGCTGCCACCACCGGATCCGAAGAGCCGAAATATTTATTTTTAAGCGATGAAATTCGATTGCCGCTTACCGACGTCTCCGTGGATTGATGATAAAAAAAAATCCTTGGAATATTTATGGAACGTAGCCGGAAATTTCAATGAATGGTAGGCGTGGTGATATTTCACTGTATGTTTATTGAAAAAGCACTGAATATTAATGTCGAAGCGTAGTTTGATTATTTATAATAATTATTCACAAATGTACCAGTAAAAATGTATCTAATTACTGGTTACAATTCCGATGTAATGCTAGTAGTTAAATTCCTTAACTCTCGCGTATGTTATAATTGACCCTTTACAATTTTCACTTATAGTTACTTCAATTATTTCGTAGGTACGTATTGTATCTTTGTTTTCGATGAATATTAATTATTTATTTTATGTTTCAGACGCAGAGATCTACAAAGTCCACGAACAACACCTTTAGACGCACGGAATATGTATCTATCACCGACGAACTAAATGTGAGTACCGTGACTCTTATTATTATATAATTATAAAACGTAATGGAAGTAAGTATCTACTTCTTATAATTTAAATTCGGAGTACCACTGAGCGTATGTATCCTTTGAGAGTCGAGAGTTAAATCTGAGCGAGTCTGCTCGACGTGAGAAGATAATCTGAGCGCTCCGTCCGCGTGCCGCGTATATAAAGACTCGAGAGACAATGGTCGAGCGCGAGGTGGGGACTACGCGTGCCGTGTGCAAACCCATTGTTAGAGCGATGCTGAGTCGGCATTAGCCTTGGGGAAAAATATTACTTTACAAAGTTTAGACTGAGGCTTGCTATCATTTCCTCTCTACTAAGAATATGACCTGAAGGGTTATCTTTATTAATATTGGGTTGCAAATGCGATGCGAAGTCGCTATGCGAAAATTATTTATGACAATATGCTTAAAAGAAATTTTTAGATGTTTATATAATTGTCATGGCTCAGTGGTCTCTTTAATTTTATACGGGCGTATGTATCTTAACTAATTTATTAAAAATAATAGTTGTAAATTAACAATAATTATTAAAACGCGTGATTCTATAAATATAGATCTAAATAGAATTATTCGTATACGTTTTACATTTTTAGCAGTAATAATTTATGTGTCATAAGCAATTTGTAGAAATGCGGTCAAACGCGTTCTTATATTTCAATCAAAAATTAATAACTAATGAACAATTGTAGTAATAGGGTAGCGCAAATTTTGTACCCTAGATAAAATGGTCGCGCATCGTTTAAGCTATGATTTAATTTTGTGGAACGAAAAATAGCGGAGTTGAATCGATGCGGCCTAAATTTCCGGCGTCTGTCTCTTTCTAACGCACGTGTATTATACGGTAAATCCTTTATATGATCGTAAATTCGTATTAATTAATATGTATTCGTTCTTAAAAGTACTGTACGCATTCTTAAGCTTATGTACGATTATTCTATGTCATTAACAGTAATAATTAATTATTATTATAAAGTGCGCATTAATATATATATAACATTGGCATCGCCCTATTGCCTTCTCTTTTTATGCAGTCACGCCGGTTCCAACTTGACGCATGCGCTCTGCTGTTTGCTTGACTCTACACTTTTATATACCGGGTGGCGAAAAAACATTAGTTTGAATTTATATATAGGGTGGCTCTAAAATAATGTCGCGTTATTAATTCCATCTCTTTTACTTGTGAATTCTATTACCCTTTCCATCTTTCTTGCTCTCATGACTTTACATTTACTTTACTTTTATTATTGGCTTTTAATTTATTCTTTATGTTTGTTTTAGGTTTGGATTTCGAAAGATAAGATTTGAAAAATTTTGCTGGGATGTAACACCTCCCCCCTTAAAATGGATCGACGTCCTCGTCGATGGAAAAGTTTGGTAAGTTTTTCTTTTTTTTTTTATATATATGCGCTTGTCTATGCTCATGCTTATTATTATTATGATTACATTTTTTTTTGTATTTCGTTTTTTATGATTTTTTTTTTGTTTTTTTTTTGTATGTTGCTTATTGCGTTATTGCCATTATTAATGTAAATATCTTATTTCTTAATTTTCTTATAAATGCCTTGGACTGTTTGCGCTTGTGTCGATGTTTGTGGCTGTTCATCAACAACGTCTGTTGCTCTGGTTATATGAGCCCCGGTTTTTCGCTTTTTGCATTTTTCGCATGTTCTTAATATAAAAGCAAGCAATATCTTATATCTATAAATCGTAAAAATTATCGTTATTAATGTAATTGTGGATCCTAATCCGATTATCACATGTCCACTATTTATCGGCTGTTTCATTATAAGCTTCTTATTGCTAATTTCTTCAGCTTGATCGATTATTTGTTGCAATGATACTGAAGCTTCGCTTCCTTTGATATTTCTGGTTAATAATAGTGCTTCTGAAGCGGCTTCCTTGAAGCTAACGGTAGTATTATGCGTAATTTTACCGTAAATCGTTTTTAAGTCGAGTTCAATTTTCGGAACGTAAATATACACATTCGTTGTGTTAATTATAGCTTCGTTGATTAATGATACTGTATTCGTCTTTAACCTACATCCTGCTTGAATAGTAACTATTCCTGCATCCCTTAGTTCGAAATTATCTTCGTCATTATTGTCGCATATTATTTTGCATGTTTCTTCCGTTGCTACGGAGTACAACCATCTTCCTTTTTCTTGCAACGCTTTCCAATATGTCTCATTCCTTTCTACAATCTCGATTTTACAATTTGATATCTCTTTTCTGTTCAAAATGATATTAATTTCGCACAAGTCATTATCTCTTATCCTTCTCATTGGGCTTAGTGATTTGCAAATTTCCTGGTTTCCTATATTTTTACATTCGAGTGAACTTTTGTTTTCTACTATATAATATTCATCCAAATTTTGAGATATTATTACGCTTTCAAATTGCGGTTTAATGTATGCAAAAATTTTTGATTCGGTTTGCTGAATAGGTAACATGTGAATATCATAAAAATTATATTTCTGTGGCGCGAGTAGAGGTATCGTCATGATAAATACCAATTTGTTATTTACGTAAGCGATTTTAATTTCTGAAATTTTTATCAAGTCGTCCGTATTTTCTACGGTGGTTGTTACTGGAAATTCCGCGTATGGAACTACATCTCTAATATTCTTTACACTTTCCATAAGCTCATGTGGAATTATTAATTTTGGGTGAATCAATCCCTGTTTTCCGAATAATATTCCGTCGATTAATATATTTAAATCAATTTCCAATGACGTCATGGCTCGATCTACCAAGACGACAGCATCTTCAAAACGTATGTGTAATTTAAATTCTTCTTGCTTTTTCTCTAGTTTATCTGTTATTTTCCTCAAATCTTTAATGTTATAATGGATCTTTGTCAAATTATGTTCTAAATTTTCAAAATGTTTTCCGATAATTCCAAATTCGTTTTTAACAATTTGTGTTTGATTTGCCAACAAGGTACTCAGT
>JABMBT010070270.1:0-11434 GCA_018906895.1 Odontocolon sp. PSUC_FEM 10030002
ATATGACGTTTAAAATCTGACGTATATAGGTATAAAAATATATATATATATATTGTGATGCGCGCGTGTGTGATCCGGGGAGAGACCTTAGAAACCAAACAAACGAAAGGATTTTTTTTCAGTCGAAAACAAGGCGGCTGCTGGAAATATTAAAAATGAATGGTTTAAAGACAAATGCTAAATACTCATTTTTCAACCTTCAAAGTAACTTTTAAATTTTTGATTAAACTTGAAATTTCGTTAACAAAAATAAAAACACTCTATATAAACGATGATTATATAAAGGTCGACTGGAAAACGTGACATAGAGTAGAATAGCTGTTCGAGGAAATAGAGGAAGATACAGTAGAGTCATTCGGAGACAGTTAAGGCAAGTTGCGCCGGTCGAAGGGTGGTTGGGTGGGTAGGAGGGGGGAGGCTCGTGCTGGGCTTGAGAGGGAGCGACTACAGGGTAGTTGTGCGCCGTTGGCAGGCTGCATCGATCGCTTCTGCGTCCTGGTGACCTCGACCTAATGCCACCCTCTTCGACTCTGTTGGTTCCCCCCGTCATCCCTCTCTCACTCGGCCACCCCCTTCCCCTTGTTTTCTTCCCCTCTTCCCCCCCTTCGTCGTCACGTCTTTCGACACTGGAGCGTGAAGCCAAGAGAGAGGGGTAGGTTAGCACCCCCGTCAAAACACAAGAATTTCGGTGTTTTGAGGGAGGAGGTAAAATTTATTTAATTTTTTTTTCCAGCCTGCAACTGTTTCGGTCACTCGAACGAATGCGTCTACGATCCCAAGACCGACGAAGAACACTTGTCTTTGGACATTCACGGCAACTACGAGGGAGGCGGAATTTGCCAGAATTGTACTCACAATACCGAAGGAATTAATTGCAATCGCTGCAAATCGCGATTCTACAAACCTCAAGACAAGCCACTAAACGCTACCGACGTTTGTCAGCGTGAGTAATTTAATTCTATAAATCTATTAATTACCGAAGTACTGTATTAAAATAGAAAAAACAAAACAAAAAGTATTCATTTCTTCCTTTAGCTTGCGACTGTGATTACTTCTACTCTACTGGAAACTGCGCGCCTTCAACCGGAAAGTGCGAATGTCGTCCAGAGTTTACACCACCTCATTGCGACTCCTGTAATTACGGCTACTTTGGTTATCCGAATTGCAAGCCCTGCGAGTGCGATTTAAAAGGAACTGACGGCTATCATTGCGAAGCGACCGAAGGATTTTGTCCCTGCAAACCTAATTACGCGGGACACTACTGTAATCTATGTACAGAGGGTTATTACAACTTTCCCGAGTGTCTCTCCTGCGATTGCAATCCTAGAGGCGCGTTAAACAACGTATGTGACGTCGTAAGCGGTAATTGCACTTGCAAAAACAATTACGGCGGAAGATCTTGCGACATTTGCGAACACGGTTACTACGACTATCCGATTTGTACTTACTGCAACTGCGATGCACGTGGAACCGAGCCGGGGGTTTGTGACAAGGAAAATGGTCAATGTCTCTGCAAAGAGGGTTACGGAGGCGCGAGATGCGATCAATGTATAAACGGATATTACGGATATCCACATTGCAGACCTTGCAATTGCAGTTCCATCGGATCATCCTCCATAAGCTGCGATTCCAACGGAAAATGTTCCTGTTTGGATAATTTCGCTGGAAGAACCTGCGATCAATGTAGTCCCGGTTATTACAAATATCCAGAGTGCATACCTTGCAATTGCGACAGTCATGGATCTATAGGAGTGTCCTGTGACGGCGAGGGTGAATGCCAGTGTCACGATAATTTTGACGGTCTCCGTTGCGATCAGTGTCAAGAAGGTTTTTACAATTTTCCAAGATGCGAGGGTTGCAACTGCGATCCCGCCGGTGTCGTGAAATCATTCACCGGTTGTGGAACTTTACCTGCTGGAGAACTTTGTCAATGCAAAGAACGAGTCGAGGGTCGTATCTGTAATATTTGTAAACCTCTTTACTGGAATTTGTTACCATCTAATCCAGACGGCTGCGAGGAATGTCGTTGCAATGTTCCCGGTGTGATCGGCAGTATCGGGGAATGTGATCCCAAAAATGGGCAATGTATCTGCAAACCTGGTGTAACAAGCAGAGCCTGCACTCAATGCGTCGACGGTACTTACAATCTTCAAGAATCAAATTTATTCGGTTGCGAGGATTGCGGTTGCGATATCGGAGGTTCGGTGAATCGTTATTGCAACAAAGAAACTGGACAATGCGCTTGTCAACCTCGGGTAAATGGTCTCACTTGCAAGGAACCACTCAAAGCTCATTACTTCCCGACTCTTCATCAGTTCCAGTACGAGGTCGAAGATGGTAGAACTCCTGCCAATAGCTCCGTACGTTACGGCTACGAGGAAGAACATTTCCCAGGATACAGTTGGAAAGGATACGCCGTTTTTGAAACTCTCCAGGATAAGATCATTCAGCGAGTTCATATTAATCAACCTTCGATATATCGTATGGTACTAAGATACGTCAGTCTCAATAGCGAACCCATTATCGGTAAAATCGTTATCACACCCGACAATCCTGTAGACATTGAACAAGAATTTAAAGTTCAATTTAAACCAAGTGTCGAGCCTACGTTTGTAACCGTCGCTGGAGTACACGGCAATCTTCCATCTCCGTTCGTCATGAATCCTGGACATTGGTTCGTCAGCATAGCGACTGATAAGAGTCTCTTTCTCGATTACTTCGTTCTTCTACCATCGGAATATTACGAAGCTGGTATTCTCACGCAGGATGTAAATGAACCTTGCAAAATCGGTTACAAAGACTTATGCAGACACTTCGGTTACCCGAGTCTCGATCGTTACGATTCCGTTCGCGGTGCCGGTGGATTTTTGGATGAAAACGGTGCGAGAATTCCGCTTACCGAGTATTTCACCGATCGCGATGTACTCGCGGAAATTGGACAGGACGAGATACCGTTGATCAATAATCAACAGGAAGAAATTCATTTCGAACTAAGAATCGCTAAACCTGGACCTCACGTTCTTCTTGTGACGTACGTTACGTCGAAGGACGAAGACTCCACATCGACTTTGCTCATCGAAGCGAATACTATTGGCAAAGGAAAAGCTACTCTGTATTCGTGCAAATATACCAGCATTTGTAGACAAGTCGTTACAGACAGATACGGAAAAATTGCAGTATCGAACTTCCCGTCGAATTATGTAAGCCTCGTACTTACAGGTGAACCGAATTCGAACGTTGCTATAGATTCGATCGTAGCGATACCCTACGATCAATGGTCTCTCGATTATATCCAACCTAAGTCAGTTTGCGTACGTAAAAATGGTAAATGCGTTCAGGGAATGTTCCCGGGAGCTGCTGACGCGAAACAAGTAGAATTCGAGACGGATAACGAAGTTCTTGACGTAGGGAGCATACCAGAAGGAATTTATGATAATACCACTAAACTGATTCATTTGAACAACGACGACGCTGTTATTGATATCAGAACCAAAGTGCCTCAACCCGGCGAATATGTTTTCGTCGTTCAGTACTATCAGCCGGATCATCCTGGATTCGAGCTCGAAGTTTTAGTTCAAAACGGAAAGTTTTATCAAGCGAAAGTACCGATAAGTCATTGTCCGAGCAACAGCGGTTGTCGAAGCATCGTTACGCAAATCGATGGTAACGAACGATTTCAGATTATCGAAAACGTTGTTATAAGCTTCAAAGCCGGAAGCGGTACGGGAATTTGGTTGGATTATATTCTCATTATACCGGTAGAACAGTACAACGACAAAGTATTGAAAAAGGTACAATTCGATCAAACGAAGGAATTTATCAAACGATGCGGTAACAATCATTTCCATTTGAACGTGACGGACGACGGTTTTTGCAAAGACTCGGTATTTTCTCTCACGACGAAATACAACAACGGAGCTTTACCTTGTCACTGTATGGCCGAGGGAACAACGAGTTTCAAATGCGCTGAATTCGGAGGACAATGTCCGTGCAAAGAAAATATTATCGGTCGTAGGTGTGAGATTTGTAAGACCGGATTTTATGGATATCCAAATTGTAAACCTTGCAACTGTCCGAGCACTGCTATTTGCGAACCTGAAAGAGGCGAGTGCATGTGTCCTTCCAGAGTCACTGGAGAACGTTGCGATCAGTGCGAATCCGGAACTTATGGTTTTCATCCTATAATCGGTTGCGAGGAATGCAACTGTTCTCCTCTCGGTGTATTAAACGGTGATCTTCAATGCGATCTTTTAAACGGCACTTGCAAATGTAAAGAAAACGTTGTTGGACGTCAGTGCGACAAGTGTCACGCTGGTTACTCCCAATTTCCACATTGCGAGAAATGCGACTGCGATGTTCGAGGAACGACCGAAGATATTTGTGATCAGTACACGGCGGAGTGTTACTGCAAAACGAATGTGCAAGGGTCAGCTTGCGATGTTTGCAAAGAAGGAACGTTCAATATTCAAGCGGACAACGAGGAAGGTTGCAGCAAATGTTTCTGTTTCGGTAAAACGACTCGTTGCGCATCTGCAAATCTTTACAGAACAGACACGTTGAACATGATAGATTGGGACGTCGTTCTCGTTGACGAAAAATCTACTGGAAATATCACAGTCCTTGACACTATTCCTCAAGAAATCAACGATACTGCGATAATCGTCGGACTCACCGGTAGCTCGATTTCTTCGGACATTGTTTACTTCTCAGCACCTGGAAAATATCTTGGTAAAAAATTGACCTCGTACGGTGGAAGATTTAATTACACGGTTCATTATAGTACCGGACCGTTTGGAAAAGCGGTTGCTGGCCCAGATGTTATTTTTTACGGTGCTGGTAATTTCTTGCTTTATTATTGCGACGAGCAACCGCCTTCTTTTACGAGATTCAAAGCATCTCTAAAACTCGTCGAGAGCAATCTTTTTACTCCGGCTAATCTACCGGTGACCCGGGAACAATTGCTCGTCGTACTGGAAGATCTTCGAGGAATCTACATCAGAGCAACTTATTGGACTCCGACTATTCAAGCGAGTTTGCTGGACGTGACTCTCGACGAAGCTACGGAAACTTATACTCATAACAGTATTCTCGCTAGTAGCGTCGAGCAATGCCAATGTCCGCCAAATTATCAAGGATTATCCTGCGAGGAATGCGCTCCAGGATATTACAGAGTCGATTCTGGACCTTCCGGTGGATACTGCGTCAAATGCCAATGCAATGGTCATGCCGAGACTTGCGACGTTAAAACTGGAATTTGTCACGTAAGAAACTTGCCATCATACCTAGTAACTAATTAACTTTTTTGATAATTATAAGGACCAAACTTCTTTTTCATGTTTATCCAAATTTGAAGAGATCTAATTTGAGTATATATAATTACTAGGGGCCGGAAGTTCGCGAGTTTATACTATAGTCTTCAGTTGTTTTCGATTGTTTAACAATGATCACCCTAATAATTACCTCCAAAAACGTTTAATTTTATTTACCACTTTAAATTACGTCTTTATTTTTGCAGGACTGTAAAAACGGTACAACCGGCGACCACTGCGAAATCTGCGAACAAGGATATTATGGTAACGCGACCGGTGGCACACCTTCTGATTGTTTGATATGCGCCTGCCCATTACCTGTTGATTCGAACAATTTCGCCACGGGCTGCGAAGTAAACGAATCCGGTGACAAAATAAGTTGCGATTGTTTACCTGGTTACTACGGTGCGCGTTGTGAATCCTGTGCCGCTGGTTATTACGGAAAACCAGAGACCGAAGGAGCTTTCTGCAAACCCTGCGAATGTTCAGGAAACATCGATACCAATGAGATTGATTCTTGCGATTCTATAACCGGCGAGTGTCTTCACTGTCTCAACAATACTTACGGTGAAGCTTGTAATCTCTGTCGTCCTGGTTACTTCGGCGATGCTGTCGAACGAAAAGATTGTCAAAGCTGCGACTGCAATTTATGCGGTATGGATAAATGCGACAATCGCAATGGCATTTGTCAGTGCAGACAGAACGTAATCGGAGATAAATGCGACAGATGCGATGAATTTCATTACGGATTTAATGGTTGCGACGGTTGTAATCCTTGCGACTGCAATTCGGCATCTAACAGTTTGCAATGCGATGAAAATACTGGACAATGTAGCTGCAAACCCGGAGTGACTGGAAGAAAGTGCGATCGATGCATCGCAGGTTTTTGGAATTACGGAATCGAAGGTTGCATATCGTGTGGTTGCAACACCGGTTATTCGATCGGACAGTCCTGCAACACGACGACCGGTCAGTGTTCCTGTCTTCCCGGAGTCATAGGCGAAAAATGCGATCACTGTCCTTATAGATATGTCCTTAAGGAGGGAGACGGTTGTTACGAATGCGATTCCTGTATTCACGATTTATTAGACGTCACTGACGAACTCGCTAATTTACTTACACCAATATCGCAAGAATTTAACACCGTTGCCGAGAGTTACTTCACGAATCAACGTCTCAAGTTCATTAACGACACTGTCAATGATTTGTATCCCGAAGTCAGACGTCTGGATCCAACGCGAATTGATTTTGTACCGTTACAGAAAGAGATTATGCGTTTAGAGCAAGAAGTGTCCAATCAAAAGCGTAGAATCGAGTATGTGGCTGAGGATAGTGTAAAATGGAAGAACGGAGCGGAAGATACGTTGAAAGATATGAACGATTTGGAATCGGACGTGAACAGAGAAATTGGGCTAGTTAATAAGATAATATTGGAAGTAGAATCTCTGGCTTTTAATATAGAAAGTGGTACGGGCGCGAAGGTTGACAGCGCATTGAAACAAGCCGAAAGGATACTCAAACAGATCCAGGACGTTTCGTTCACAAAATTCCGAGACGCAGCGACCGATCAATCCGGTCAAGCTAACATTCTCGTCTCGGAGATGATGGAGTACAATTTTCCAGTGAGCAATCTTAGCTCAGCGGCCGAGCAATTGAGCGGAAAGGTCCAAAACTTCAGTGCGAAGGTCGATGATCTTTATCTGAATGCCGATACGGCTCGAAAATCGGCAGAGATCGCCGAGGATCTGATAAGCGAGAATAAGAAAGCGATGGAAATTGGTAATTTCGATGTAGTGAAGAATGCGACCGACGAAGCTCGCGATGATATTGCCGCTGGTACAGAATTGAATAAAAAAGCTTCGGCACATTTACGCGATGTTGGGGAAAAAATTGGCGTATTGCGTCGCAACGAGATCGACACCGCTGCGGAAAGATTGAGCGGAACTATTCATCGAAACGATCAAGAACTCCTGGACATTTTTGATACTGTTCAGCATGCTCAGGATCATGCCGAGGCGTTGTACGGTCAATCTCTCGAGCTTGATAACGTTCTCACGGACACTCGTAACACGAGCGCGGTAAGAGCGGTCTCTGCTTATCAGGATATCGAGGAAACGATCCGGGCCGCGAGGGAAGACGCATCCGAAGCTCTGTTAGCCGCTAACAACGCGACAATGATGTCTCAGGGTATCGGACAAAGAACCAAAGACGCGAGAGAAAAATCTACGAATTTGCTAGAATCCGCACGAAACGCTTTAGGAAAGACCGAAGGCAAATTGGAGGAAGATCTCGACGATGCTCAGGACGATGCGAACGATCTTGACAAACGAATCAAGAAAAACGAGGCTTCGCTGGAGTACATCGATCGAATTTTGAAGACTCTTGAAACACCGGAATCATCGTCGATAGAAGATTCCACGAAGGAAGCTGGAAATGTTGAGAAACTTGTTAAAGAAGCGCACGAAAATATGAATGGAATTGTAAACAAAATTCCCGAAGATCTCAAAGAAACGAAGCAATTGTCGAAGGATACGTCGGATTCTATAAGAGACTTGTCTCAGGCGAGGAAACAACTGGATTCCGTTAACAGAGTTGTCCCGAATATAACGGAATTGATAAGCGATTTGAGCGATCGTCAGAAAGCGATCGAGGCGACTGGGAATGATTTGCACAAGAAAATCGAGAATCTTAAAATGAAAATTGGTAATGCTCGAGAATTAGCTGATAGATTCAAGACCGGATTGACTTTCTACAGAAACACGACACTCGAGCTGAAGAATCCTGAGAGTCTTCCGCTTCTCGCTACGTCGACAAAAGTATCGCTTTATTTTAGAACCAACAAAACGAACGGTTTCTTGCTTTATCTCGGTAACGAGGAGAAGGCTAAACTTCCGAGGACAAAGAGTCACGACTTTATGGCATTGATGATTGAGAGCGGATATCCAGTTTTGATAATCGATTTGGGTTCTGGTCCGGAAAAAGTTATAAGCAACAAACTTGTTTCTGACAATATTTGGCGACAAATTGTCGTGGATAGAACAGGCAAAAACGTTAAATTAATCGTGCGGGAAGACATCGGCGAGGGCAAAGACGAACAATACGTTAAAGAACAAGTTTTACCTGGAACTTATGCGATCTTCAATCTCGACAAAGATCAATCGAAATTATTCGTTGGTGGATATCCCTCGTCGTTCCAGATCCAAAATGCAGTTACAGCCTCGTCGTTCGAGGGCGAAATGGAAGACTTAGTTGTCGGTGACATTCCGGTATCATTCTGGAACTTCGTTCACGGTGAGAATAATCGTCAGGGCGCTACAGAACGAGACACGCTCGTAGATTTTGCACCGACTACCGGATATCGCTTCGACAGTAACGGATACGCTGTAATGAGTATGAAAGCTGCGAAGATTCAATGGGACACGAGAAGATTCAGAATAACTCTGAAATTTAAAACATTTACGGAAGACGGTCTGATTTATCTGATGGGACGAGGAGTTCAGTTCTTATCTCTGGAAATGCGTAACGGTCAGGTAGTTTATCAATTCGATTTGGGACAAGGCGAAATCGTGTTGAAATCGAAAGAGAAATTCAACGACGGCGAGTGGCACATGCTGGAAGCGAGAAGATTAGACAAAATAGGAGTTTTAACGATCGATGGCGATTTGATCGGAAAGGACGAAGGAGAAGGCAAGAACAAACAATTACAAGCCACGGATCCTTTCTATATAGGTGGATATCCTCTCGCGGATCATCATTACAAAGCTGTAACGAAATTAGGATTCGACGGTTGTATCGATGCAGTCGTTATTCTCGATACACCGATAGATCTGAGTCGCAGCGTTCACGCGCTGGGAGTCATGCCGGGTTGTCCGGTAAGATTCGCGAGTCTCGTTTCCTTCGAGGAGAAAACACCGGGTTACGTTAGATGGACCAACGTATCGGCGAAAAATACTTTACAGATCAATCTCAAATTCAGAACTCAAGCGACAAACGGATTGATATTTTACGCTACGAATCCCGATCAAACAGCGAACAGCGTTTTGTCGCTGGTGGACGGTCTTTTGGTATTCAGAAGTCAGGGTGAAGAACTTCGAACGAGTCAGGCTGGTATTAAATTCAACGACAACGAGTGGCACGTCGTCACGGCTACTCACAGCGATCATGCTCTGAGACTCGACATTGATGATACTGAAAATTACATTTCTGATTATTCACCGCCTCCTTTGACCATCGATGAGGGTAGTTTATATATAGGAGGTTTGCCGAACGCTTTTGGTACCGATCAAGGCGCTTCAAAATCAACAATGCCGTTCGTCGGTTGCATAGGCGACACGACTCTTAACGGAGCGATAATTAATTTCGCAAATACGAAGGAACGACCCAACGCCTTCCTTGGAAAATGTACCGGAGGCGATCAGTCGCCTTTGCCACCGATCGTCGAACCGGATCCGGGCAATTGGCCGCCACCACCGGTCACCGATGGGTACGAGACCATCACGATGGCTTCGACGGAAAGTAACATCGTCGACGTTGATTCCGAGGAGACCGACGAGGGTAATACGATAGGAGGACGTATACCGATCGAAGGACGACCTCGGGTACCGATTCAACCTCCAACGACGGAAGAAATTCCAGAAGAACCTCCAACGACGACGACGACGATGACGACGACAACGACGACACTTCCGCCGCCACCGCAAACGGTTGATCAGTGTCGATTGCCTTATATGCCAGCTACCGATCTCGATACCGAGAACGCCTGGAGATTCGGCACAGTCAGACACAGCAGACTCGAATACAGATCTCTTCGCGGGCGTTACAAAGACGATTATGACTTCCAAATCGACCTGAAGACTCTCGCCGACGATGGAATCATTTTTTACAGTTCAGATTTGACCAAACAAGATTTGATAGCCGTCTACGTGCAGGATGGAAGAGTAAATTATAAATTTGACTGCGGTAGCGGACCGGCTATTCTAACGAGTGAAGCTAAAATTAACGATAATCAATGGCACAACATCGTCTTCAGAAGAACCGGTAATTTCGGTGAATTGCTCATTGACGAGTATCCAGCGATCACTGGCTATTCTCAAGGTCACACTAAAACGATCAATGTCAATCCACCGTTCTTGGTCGGTGGAATTTTACCTGAGATATCGGAAAATGTTTTCGAAAATATTGGACTCAACAGATCGTTCACCGGTTGCCTCGGCAATTTCATGATGAACGGGCAGTCTGTAGGAGAGGCTGAAGCGAGAATCGGCGTTATTCCATGTTCAAAACGCGTGGAACCCGGTCTTTTCTTCTATCCCGGTGATGGTACGAATTTGTTCAAAGCTATGGATAAATTCAGCGTTGGTCGGAACGTTGATATACAAATGGATATAAAACCACGATCGACTTCCGGACATTTGTTGTCGATTCATGGAAGAAGAGATTATTTGCTCCTGGAGATGGTCAATGGGACGATAAAATTCCTCGTCAAAGCTGCGAAGGGTCCCATCGAGACGTCTTTCCAGCCGACTTCGCCGCACTCGTTATGCGATGGAAATTGGCACAACATAAGAGGTAACTAAAAACAAAAAAAAAATATGTACGTATATCAGTGGATTCGAAATGACCAGAATAAAAAAAATCTCTTTTCTATCTTAATTTTTGCAGCCGTCAAACAAAAGAACGCAGTGCTACTCTCGGTGGACCACGACGCCGCGCCACCCGGAATCGGAGCTAAAAATCCCACGGGTGTCCTTACAAAACATCCGATGTTCATCGGAGGACATCCGTTACTCGCGAAAAAATTACGAGGCAGCACTTCCCACGCTCAATACGTTGGATGCATAAGAAACATCATGATAAACAGAAAACCGATAAGTTTGGATCCTGATCGAGCTTATGGCCGGGTTACAACTGGAATATGTCCGACTATTTAAAATGGGACGTATTGTTAGAAAAACGCGCGATAAATCACCCGAAGAAGAGAATGCTTGAAATAAGCATATATGCATGGGCATCAGAATAATTATGCTTGAATCAAGTACAATATGCTTGAATCAAGTACAATATGCTTGAATCAAGTACAATATGCTTGAATCAAGTACAATATGCTTGAATCAAGTATAACACGC
>JABMBT010070381.1:0-11424 GCA_018906895.1 Odontocolon sp. PSUC_FEM 10030002
TTCATGGATTTTTTTTTTTTTTTTTTTTTCTTTGTTTTTTCGCTCACTGAGAAATTCAAACCACGAGAGATTTTCCTGAGGGCGATACAAGCGCGTGTGTGCATTCTCTGTTGGTCGTATCCATTCTTTTCGAGTCAGTGCCTTCGGGCCTCGAAAGATATACGACACGGCGTTCAGACGCGTTACGACATTTTTTTTATGTCCATATGGGTGTTGTTCGCACGCAGCGGAGGATGTGCTGGAGAAATATTGCAGGAAGCTGGCGAAGAAACGATGAACGCTCTTTTGCTCCTTATAAGCAAGTCGGAAGTAATGGATTTGCCAAATTACGTAAACGTCCGATATAACCGTCGAGAAAATGAAAACAAAAGACAGCGAGACTCATACAGCTCATACACTTATAAATAAGAGAGTTGGGCAACATTTTCAAGTACTTTAGTATTTTTAAATATTTCAAGTTCAAAATGTATTTTCAAAATCTGTCAAAGACATCAAAAGAACATTGCACTTGAATTGTTTAAAAAATGACTTCAAGTACTCAGATAAATAATGAGTCCGATAACTTAGATGCAATTAAACAATTACCAAAAATGATTTACTTTTTAAATTTCGATTCGTTGCAATTTAGTCGATCATGCCTCGATAGTACTCCAGTATTCTGATCGATATATCGATAGTAAAGAATTCTGGAGCTGCTAAACGCATTTAATGCACATATAAAGGATGCTGCACTCGGTTGAAAATATTTGCTCTCACTTACTTCCAGAACTTTCATGATATCTTATCAACTCGTACGGTCTATAAAAGCGTACATAGCTGCTCAGCCTGTAGTAGAGTTAGTTCTGAACTGGTGGTATGACTATCATCGCTAAGTGGGTAACACTTTCCAGCGTTGTACACCCGGGTATGTCTACATACATACTCGCATGCTGCAGCGAGCGATGCAAGATCATAGGTATTACCCATACTACATGAACATTACATATATGTATATATACTAGCTATGTATATTCGGGTAGAGCCGGTAACGAGTTCTGTCTATGCACGACGATGGTTACCTGATAATGGGACCGAGAGCTATTGACGAGGGTGGTTGTACTTAATACACCAAGATAACATATATATATCATTGGATAAGCCAGACCTCTTTCGAGTCATTCATGCATATCTACCCATATATATGTCTCTGAAACTTTTCTCATGACAGATCTAAGTAGATCTGTCGAGTATCGAAATTTGTTCAAGACGTTTACTCTATTTGCTTTGAATTTTTAAAAGTTCCTAGAGTATCCCATTTTTTACATCTGTTATAATTTTTTTCTACTTGTTATAACTTTTTTGTCTATGCTGAGAAGATTTGGTTCGTGTCATGAAATCTTGGCTATAACAATATTTTTTTAGAGAATCTTTTAAGTCAGATCTAAAGTTAAAAGGATCGTACCATCCACGTGATTGAAATCTTACATGTATAAAGTACTTGCTCATTAAGGAATTTGTTCTAGGATCTTAAGTACAAACATATATTTAATTCTTTTTATTTCTTCTTTCTTTTTTCTCTTTAGTTTTCTTTTTACAAAGAAATCCCAGTTCCTACGAGCAGATCATAACTCAACCGTTCTACCTCAACTCCAGTCACGAGATTAGAATAAAACTTCCTTGAAGAATATCTCGCGCTGTCGAAGACTACAGAGAAAGAGAAATGTTTGAAAATAAATTTTCGTACTGTACGAGCCATATGACGGCATTAACGCTCTGGCACAGGGACAAACATGGAACGTTCTCTTTTCCATCGAATGCAACTACGACCGATCACGTCGTTGCAGCATCTTGGGACATCATCATCTCATGGGAAAGCAGCTTCTTCGCCTACGGCTGAATACGGCGCCAGGAACGTTTATGGTGGCCCTGTTACCCACGTTGGTTCAAACTCTTCCACCTTTGTACCAAGGAATATAGAGACGCGTTGGACCAATCTCTCGAGTTTGTCGTAGCACAAGTTCTCATCGTGTAATACAAACGACGCCCCCGCGTCCGTTTCGTGCATTTTAACTGTCCACCTTAAAAAATCGTGAGAAAATTTAGATGTTACACATGAAACATTGAAATCCAATAGTTTCAAATCAAAATTTATCTTTAGCCTTTAGAATTCTTTTTTCACCCAGAATTGAATTTTAGATAAATAAAAATTGGTCGCGGTAGTTTAGATAATTATGTTTTTGACGTGAAGAAATTTTCGAGATGAAGGAAGTTTCGCCTATTGATGGAAAAAGTTTATCAATTATTCAAATATCGTGAGAAAATTTGGATATTATGTACGAAGCATTTGAAATCTAATCGTTTCAAAGCAAAATACTTCTTTATAGCCTTTCGAATTTTCTGAATCCAAAATTGAATTTTAGATATATAAAAATCGGTCGAGACAGTTTAGATAATTATGCAAAAGTTTATGACGTGAAGAAATTCTCGAGATGAAGGAAGTTTCGTAAAGATACGAAATATCTATATTATGCATATAAAAGCGAAATGTCTCAACCGATGTATTCGTATACTTTCGCAATTTCTCAATCTCAATATCAATTTGAGATAAATAAAGAAAAAATAACAGCGTTTAAATAATCGTAAAAGCATTTATGATGTGAAAAAGGTTTTAAAAGTCAATTAGGAATTAATTGGGAAGTGTTTATCGAAATGAGCAGAGTTTATATCGACGCTGATTTATAAAGTGATCGCCGTCGTAAATCGAAAGCGTTTTATATATAGCGGAGAATAAAAGGAACGTAAACGTGAAAGCGATTGCGTCGATTTTTGATGCGTTGCTTTCAACATCGTCAAATTTCAAGCTCGATGAAAAGAGCATTTCTGACGCATTCGAGTCGGACGGCGGTTAATGGAGAACTGTAAATTACCTCCGGAGTGCCGGTAAAAACGATGATAGATCTGGCAGCAATTTTCGCGTAGAGATTTTCTCTTTTGCCAAGGCAAATTTGACGTTTCGATTATTTATGGAGAACTTCTCGTTCGCCAGTTTGCCTGGAGACTAATTAATTTCTTGCGTGCAGAAGCGTGATTCAGACTGCGACACGAAGAAAATTTATAGAAACGATATGGCACGATTCAGTGAGTTATCAGCACTCTGCAGTAATTATCAAAGTGACCCTCCGGACGACAAAAAATAAATATGCAAACGTCTCGTCGAAAAAGGAACTTTGATAAGAAAAATAGTGCATTGCAAATGAAAAATGTCTGTTTGCAAAAATTATAATCAGGATCGAAATTATAATCAGGATATATGAATAAGAAAATGAAAAAAGCTTTTAAGATCTCGGAATGTCTACATCAATTAAGGAAAATGATCTAATCAACCGATCTCGTATCACTGAGAGAATTTTTTAGTCAAAATTATAGTGACGAATAAATGATTCTATAAAAAACGCGTAAAATTTGTATCTTGATTAAAAAAAATGTACTATGCTCACTATAAATGCACAGGCTTTTTACCTCATTTTTATCATATTCACTGTAAATTTTACTAATCAACGTATAAACTTTACTCCCTTGTTACAATTTTGCCACTGTAGCGTTTGTTAGAAAATTCTCTCACTGCACGACTATTATTATGACAGTAGGCCTGACAAACTATTACCTGGAACACTATTCCATCTGCTATCTCAGCATGCACCAAATGATTTTTTGCTTGTTATACAAGCCCCGCGACTTTGAGAGAAATGTGGATAATGAGCCCTTTTCACCGAAGCTGCTCACCTTCCGTTGGACGTGTATCTCGATCCTGTGTAATAACAACGTTTCTTTCCACCCACCCGAGCATATAGTAGCTCCATTGCTTATTCGTAACGGTACAGGTAGATAAGCTACTATAAACTATTCCAAGTCGTGTTGCACTGACCAGTAGATTATTCAAGGCAAAGCACATGATGGAAAGCATACAATAATATACGAGAATTTATTAAAATGACAGTAAACTTGACTAAAAACAATAACACCTTGGAAAAATATCAATTTTTGCTAAGTTTTAGTTATAATAAACAAAAATGATTTTTTTTTATTAGTTTCTTAGCCAACCGAGTACACGTTGCAATTTCAATTTTCAGGTGAACGCAGCTCGTTATCCAGTTGTAGTGAAACTTGGTCACGCTCACGGGGGGGTTGGCAAAGCCCGAGCTGAAAACAATCAGGAATTTCAAGATCTCGCGTCCCTCGCGGCTATGACAACATCTTACTGCACCGCTGAGCCTTACATCGATACCAAATACGACGTTCACGTACAGAAGATTGGCAGCAACTACAAAGCATTCATGTGAGTTCCCTTTAATAATGATAAGAAAAGAGGATTTCAATGTTATCATCCTTATACAATTTTTGACGAATCATCACCTTGCTCTTATCACACTCTTGCCTCGAGATGAAAAAAAATCTATCGATTGCAGTCGTCATTCTGAATGTGCGAAGCTTAGTCGCAGTTGCTCCTTCCTATTCGATTTTATAGGAATGCCCAGGATCACGACGATCATTGACGCGAATCGATCCTGATCGACGCTGATCCTCTCGGTTTAGTACCCCACCGATCTACAACCCGGGATGCGACTCAATTTAGCCCCCGGGAGGTAATCAGTGACTCGATATTGGTCGATCAACCACGGGTACTCGTGCGGCGAAAACCACATCGCTGCAAACAACCCTCTCGATATCCCTGCTAACAGCTCTCACCAAGAGCCTCCACAAGCCGCAGCATCATCAGCACACGCGTTTCGCTCTCGAGAATATTTATTGCTCCTCCATTATTCCGTTTATCCTGGAATATGGCTAATAATATTTCCATGGTATTCCCGTCATTCTGTTCGTTGATATCCGAACATGAATTGTTTTAATTAGAATAATGAGAGAATCCGTCATCAAATTTATAGCCAAAGCATATTGAAGCTTAAAATTACATATGGGTTTAATGTTAAAAAATGAGAGTTTAAATTTCAAAGAGTAATAAAATACGTATTTTCCAGGCGTAAGAGCATCAGCGGTAACTGGAAATCAAACACCGGATCAGCTATGCTGGAACAGCTTGCAGTTACCGAAAAACTACGTTCCTGGGTCGATCACGTATCCCAACTTTTCGGTGGACTTGATATTTGCGCTATCGAGCTTCTCGTTGGCAAGGATGGCCGTGAATACATTATCGAGGTGAACGATAGCGCTTTATCATTGATGGGAGATTCTCAAGAGGAGGATCGTCGTCAAATCGCTGATTTGGTTACCGCAAAGATGCAGGTTAGTCCTTTTTTTTAAATAGAGTACGATGACTAACCAACTTAGTGAGTAATTTTAAGCAAGGTTGTAAGAAGGCTATTACAAATTTTCAATGATCTTTGGTTGCATTTCCAGGCATTCTGCCGGCCGCACAGTGTTTTGACGAAAACAGCTTCTAGAGGCTCGATGTCAGGATCTAGCCAAGCGGCCAGTCCGGTGGAGGAACGTGGTCCTCCATTGGGACCGGCCCCGGTCCTTGGATCTCACGGTAGCATCGGATCTATGGCAAGCATGACTAGCCAGGGTTCCATGGGATCCACCACCGCCCTCGCTGGCGATGTCACCACGTCGGATAGTCATCATCAGCTTCAACGTCGAGATTCCCAAGGTGAGAGAACAATCCAAGTTCCTCAAAAATAAACATATTCCTTATTATCACCCATTCCTGATGTCATCACTTTTGTTTTTTTAAATATATTAACCGGGTCGATCGTAATGGCAGTTTAAAGTCAGTCACGAGAGAATGTTCTCCACCATTAGCTAAGGAATTAAAAGTGACCAAGCCTCGTATGTAAAATGTAATGGGCTTCAACTATCTTGTATAGAAAAAGCCCTTCGGCTGTTGTTCGGCATTCGAATCGAGTTAGCACGTTGAAACTGATCGGTTTACTAAAATGTTTGGTAAAGATTTTGTGGGATAATCTTTAGTGAGACGGTCAGTTTCACAGTGCGGAATCGATATATCGTCGTGCACGAAGCGACGGCTTCTTCGGTGCTCAATGGGCGTGTCTACCACGATTACCTTGCTGATGGGTAATTGCGTAGCTTTCCACCGTCTACTTGGGTGGCGGGAGTACTCTTGCTTCGTGATAAGATTCTTCTCGTGATCTCGAACCGCGAACGGGTTTTCCTGTCTTCACATACCTTGAGGTGAATCTAATTCCTCTGCCCACGATAGTCCTATTTTTTTGTTGTTGTTATCTTCCTTTACTTTTATACCACACAGATTCTTGAAGTATCCTTCCGGCTCTACTATAATTTAATAATAAACTCGATATGCATCGGAGACTGCCTTCAAGCATTTGCTTTATGCACATTTGTCAAAGTCGAGCGTTAAATACATATCCATCGATTTCTTGCCACGGTATTTTCAATTATCCAGTAATTGCACCTCCGAAACTCATAAAGCATCAACTTTAATGATTAGTAATCACTAATTAATAATTACCACCCTTCATAACTATTGCAATCGTCCGACTTAAAATTCTCTGTTGATGATTTCAGGTACAAAATGATTGTTTTACCATTTTCACTAAAAGGCATCGATAAGTAACTTCCGAATTCTGTTTATAAATATTTCTTGCACAGAGGACCTAAAACTCGTTATAATGTTGCGTTCGGACAGAGGCGAATGCTAATGGGATAATTGTTTGTTTCTTTTTTCTGATTTTTCAGCTTCCCAATCGAGCACCGTGAGCAGCACCGCACCAGCGACTACCCGACGCTCGGACGAGCCTCCTCCTTTGCCACCATCTCGAACCCTTCTCCATCGACAAGGTAGTCAGTCTCAGAGCCAGACTGGCGAGGATTCCGAAGATACCATGACGAATCTTCGAAAGACCTTCGCTGGTATATTCGGCGACATGTAAAACGAAGGGGCGAGCGCGGGGGGGTCAAGGACCTCGGAGACGGTAGATCGATGTGACGTTTCAACTATCGAACCGACGTCTCCGGGACTCTCGTTGGCTGACGTTCCGGCATAAAGATCCATCATCCAGGATTTCCGTTGGAAATTGGCAAGTTACTCGAAATTATCCGTGTTCTGAAATTACTCGACGTTCATCATAGCAACGCTAATCGGGTGTCGTTGCAAATCTACTTGTTTGAAAAAGAACGCTTCTTCGAACCGACCAACGAAAATCCTGATCAACTTGGCCGGACCGCGTGCTCGCGCAAATTCACGAATAAAAAATAAACTATATAACGATTTAGGACGCACATAGATGAGTCGTTTGTTAAAGTATAATTAACAATATTGTAGGCACAATGAACATTCGCAGATTATCGCAAATTAGCAATAGATCATTTTTTCTACCAGGAAATAATTCACGCGATGTTGATAAGGTATGAATAATTTTTTGTGCAAAGAAAAGGACAACAAATAATGAAACATCTTAAATACAATTGATTATTGATATCGAACGAAGAAAACTTAGCGAGTGTCCGAAATGACGGAAATCAATTTTCTGAAAATGTTCAATGAAATATAGAAACATTATGTAAACTTCAGCTTTCGAATCCCGATCGTTGCTGATTTAATCTGGACCTGTAATTTCTGATCGATTGCTGATCAAAAGATCCTTGATTAAATTGGGTATTGCCAAGGAAATGATTAAACGCTGTCTAACGTGTGCTGAATGAACGATTAAATATAATCGATGGCAAATTTTTCCCGCAGCGTCGAGAACCCGCATTATAAGCGCACAAGTAGTTTTTAAGATTTCGATGGTAACGGTAGAGCGTGCAAGAACATCCAGTCAAGTTAAGGGAATTTAGGTCGAAAAAATGAATGGTAAAAACGGAATTCCTGTCGCGATCGTTCAGAGTTTGGAGTTATTTAATGCAATTTTTATTAAAAAAAAAAGCTGGGAATGATAGTCCGGACTGGATCAGTAATTCAGGAGAATTTCTCGATTGGAAATGGCTCAGACCGAAAATTTTCAATGAAAAATCGCTTTGAACTGCTTATTTCCAAAAGAGACATTATACAGAATTCAAAAATCGGGAATGACGAAAACAATGCTTATTCCGCGTAGAAAATCACACCACAAATGTTTCCTTTTGTACTGTGTGTAATAATCTGCGAATGTCTATGTATGTGTAGATGTAGGCTTTTGATATTGCAACCGAGTTACGAGTCGATGAATCGAATCGTAGACTCAAAGAAATATCCACAAAGATCTTGGTTTGTAGCTTGACGAAAAAAATCTCGATTGCGAGGCACGATGTATCAACGAAAAAGTAATGAATAAAAAAAAGCGTAAAAATTCATTGGCGAGTGGGATTTTGAAAGTCGAATAAATTTGGAAGTGTATCGTGAGACAGTCGCGTTTCATCTTAACATCGCATTTGAAAAAAAAACGAAAGGTATTCGACTGTCACAAAGACATCGTTGTTCGAGGAATGATTTAACAATTGACCTGAAAAATAAAATAAAATCACGATACACAGGAAGTCATAAATAAAACATGTTAATCGAGGACGGTAAAATTTGAGAGAAAGAATTCGAAAGGTTGAAAAGAAAAATTTGTGTGGATCGAAAGCGTACAGACTCGGTTAACAATAAGGAAAATCTCAGGGGTGCTTCAGTGCACTAGGTAAGCTAGAAACAAAAAAAATATAGAGAAAACGGTTGACTGGCGAGGGTTAAACTAGACACTTCAAAGAGCCGAGCAAGACAAAGCTCACAAGCAATACGTCAACAAAAATATAATGATAACTGAGACAACCAGGTGACATAACAAGCAGCACTCCCACTCTCGGAAGATACAACAAAAAATGTTAAACTTCACTGACGTGAAGAGATTTAATAACCTCGGTGAAGAATAATAGCGGTTCTGCTACACGAGCAATTATTATCCGCTATATGCAACGAAAACGAAGCAATCTCGACACCGCATCGTCGAGGTCTGACGTGGCGCTGAATTTCCGATAATTTCTCTCCGTTATAATGATTTGAAGCTTTAACTCAGCTTTAATAATCGCGGACAAGGAAGAGGGGCGGCTCGTCACGGGCATTGTCTAACAAATTTTATTTGTTAGTCGTTGGTAAAAAGCGATAAAAATTGCTCGGGCTTGGTCGAACCGATCGATACTTAAAGAAAAACTATAAAGCGATAATAGCACGCTATGTTATTTATTGAAAACTTGTTAAAGAATGTCCCAAAGAGTTTACGTTACGTTTATCGATGTCTGTGTCAAATTTCGTATACCTAAGCTGAATTTTTCGTTTAGCATGATTTTATCGGTTTTCTTCTAAAAAAAGTCATTTAATAGCTTCAGTTATCATTAACTAACAATAATAGACAGCAATATAACGTTGTTTACACTCGGTATTTTACGATTCCATCTATATAGTTGTTGATACACTTATTTCTACACATTCATGGCTCTAAGTACAATTAATCGTAGCGATTATCAATATTCCTTTTTCCTCTTCTTGACAGCGAAATATATCGCTAATGATAATTTAGCGGTGGAGGTAAAAAATAATTATTGAATCATGAAAGAAAAAAAATAAAGAAACACGGGTCCCACCAATAATCTTAACAACTGCACCGAGTAATAAGTAAAATCGATCGATCCTATCGATTGATCTTATAGAGAGATCTTAATCACGTTGTACCTACGTATTTAATCGTTAGACGAGAAAGAAGTTTAATCTTCTTTAGATGAATATCAATTATATAAGTCAGGTGTTAGATTGTTTCGTTTATTCAAACACGACAAATTTTGCGTGTTCAGTATTCGCATATTCGTGTTAATATCCTCCACTAAAGACATTTTATTATTATTAATATCCCATGATACCTTCTTCCACTTTAAATAGTACACCGTTTCTCGTTTATGTTTTATGTGTAACGTACGCATTAACGATGCGTACAAAAGCAATGCTACAAAAGCGGTCAAAATATTAAATATAAATGTCGGCTCTTATAACGCTCTCATCCTTCGTCGTACTATGGATCACGATTTATTTGTATTTCTTGGGAAAATCCAGTGAGCAAATGAGAATTCTTTCGTGCATTTCGCCTCAAATGGAATTTCTTTCGAAGTTCGAAAATCTCGGGGCCCAACAATAAATCTCTGTATGTGTCTTTATCTAATAATCTTAATAGATTTTTAATAAGTATGAGAGAAGACGAAGTGAACTAAATAAAATAGTAACAGTAAGCGTGTAGACGCGTGCGTCGCGTCAACAACCGTAACAGTTACCTTCTTGATTTCAACGCGTGCTAGCCACATAATCATAAAAACGAGATACCGACATTATTGATAATGGTAAAAAAAAAGAATCCCTATTATACATACATATATATTATACGATAACTATTGCGTATATTATTACTATGATATGTGTCAATGTTATTAATATAGTATTGTAACAATAACTGTACGTCTAGTCAGCCTGTCGCGCGGAAAATCAAAGAACGAGTTTAACCGATTTTACTAAAATCAGCGAGAAACGCGTGTCGATATTTGATGGGAAATACGGAGTGACGATAAATTTTGATGAAGAGTTTCTTTCGATCTCTCGGTTGATTCCGAATTTCGAACGGATCTCAAATTGGTCGAAGGCTGAGTAGAATGACGCATTAAAAAAATTACGTAATTGAATGACAATATAAGATGTTTCTCGCACGATCAAGGTAGAAGTCAAGGAGTTCTTGACATTCCCGGGGGAAAAAAAAAAAAAAAAAAAAAAAAATTGCAACGCGTCGATCGTCGCGATAGGCAGAAAAAGAAGCGATGAATCGAACGTCTTCCGACGAAGAGTTCGTATTATCCAAAAAGTGAAAAATGGGGTGCTGAAAAGAAAAATTAAACTAAAATTACGGGGCGAATCACATCCAACCGGCATTAATTGATCTTTAATATTTAATCTATGAACTTCATCTCGGTCAGGTTTGTAACAAAGGTGGATTAGGACAAGTGGCATCGCCCCTTATCAGCCTAACAATTATATACTTAAATCAAGTCGTGGCTCTCGCGGCAGGCACGACTTTTGTCACAAAAAAGAACTAATTGTCGAATATAATTAACCCCTATAATTAGACTCGTCGATGTATAATTATTAAACGTCGTGGCTGCGATCGAGATGACAACGAATTTGCGTTCTCGGGCGTTGCTCGTTCTATCGTTGATCTTCGATTGTTCTTCAATTTTCTCATTGGAAGAAATAAAGCAAATAAAAATGCGAGTGAAATGCGTGAACAAGCAGAGCCCGGTTCGTGATCGTGCGTAGGCTAGTTCTGCACAAAAGATATAATTAAAAAAAAAACAATTCGATTAACGTATTTTTATTTATCACCGTTCAATTGGCGTATCAATTGAACGGAAAATGATAAATAAAAAAACATAGTATTTCAACAAGGAGTCCAAAAC